>BQNB010020537.1:0-65341 GCA_026074375.1 Tanacetum coccineum
CCACCACCATAATCTCAGCCTCAACCTCCACCACAACCTCAACCTCAACCTCAACCGCAACCAGGGTCAGCATGGTCAATATTTGGGAATTCTTTCGGCTATCACTATATATGCATGGCTTCTTGTGGTATTTCTCATGTAAGTTGAACATCCACCAATCTTGATCAAGTTGTCAGGAAGTGGATTATGACTTTAATAACACACATATATATAGGGAAACTTGTTTCTATATATGTGATCAACTGATTGTTTATTTATGTATTTGTAAATTTTACATGCATGTAAGTTTTGTGTGTTGGAGTGACCGAGTGACACTTTTGACTTTCCTTATCAATATATCTAATGTTTTTTGTTATTGCTAGGCAGTATATATCACGATTTTGTAGACAATTTAAAAAGAAACTATTTACATTCACCGAAGATCGAAAAATGGTTGGGCATAAGACTGAAAGAATATTTGTATTTGTCTCATATATGATTGGGACATGTAAGAGCTCAAACATGTTAGGGTAAAAACATGCATCCAATTATATAACCTGCCTTCTTAATATTTTGAGACTTAAGGTAGGGCGGCAACTGAGAAAAAAGTTGGCGTGCCGCTGAGGTTGAGACATGGAAAGAGGCAAACCACACCCTTCATCTTATGATTATGTAAGGCACATCGGAAGGCCATGAATTTTTATTTTTTTCAGTTTGAGTGTTTAGTCATCTATGGAAGTTGGATTCGTTCTAGTATTTTCTTTTGGATCGCCAACTTTACAAAATGACTGAAACTGCAGTAAAGTCTTGGACGATAAAAATGTTAT
This sequence comes from Tanacetum coccineum, assembly GCA_026074375.1. Taxonomy (NCBI): domain Eukaryota; kingdom Viridiplantae; phylum Streptophyta; class Magnoliopsida; order Asterales; family Asteraceae; genus Tanacetum; species Tanacetum coccineum. The sequence goes on from BQNB010020537.1 coordinate 807, forward strand.
TGAACTTTATATGAGTGAGCTAGCAGTTTTAAATACCTTAGCAAGATTGTCGGATATAATGTTACAATTCTTAGTAATTTCGACATTCTTTATCTCAAGGCTTGCCCATCAAAGAACACAAAGAGAAACAAAAAGACATTAAAGGAGCTAATGATTATCTGTTGTACTGTTGTAGAAGTACTGTTGAAAAAAATAAAGTCCAACAAACCTTGAAAGCTAACGCGGAATACAGACTCAATGAAAACACACACGTGACCCCAAACGTTATATTGTATTAATTAACGAATAAGCAAGGAAGATTGTACAAACTAGCATCCCCACTCATCTTTATTTATAGAGATGGGGAGGTACATTCCATATAGAATTAGAATTCCATATAATCCTTACTTGCCTTGCACACAACCCTAGTTTAAGTCTAACCCTAACACTATTTAACTAAGTACAATTAAATCCCTATACATAGACTAGTTACACTTTATCCTGCTAAGAATTGCTACAATATATATTTCAACAATTTCCACCTTAGAAGTGATTCTTAGTCTATTATACCGATACTCAACATCTTCATCTAATGTTGGAACCTCAAACCAGGGACCACCTTATTAACCAAGCCTTGTACTTTAGTAGATTCCTAAGTTTAGCTTCCTTAGACCTCCTTTTCTTCCTTCCAGCAACATTACCCTCTGCACCCTCTTGACCAGGTACTCTGGTTAATGTAATGTCTGCCCTTACCTTTATAACAAGGTGTACCTTTTCCTGCTCCTTTACCAAGGAGTCCGTTTTTGTCTTTTCTTCAAGTTGTTTGTCCTTCAACAGCCTTTGAGCCACTGCAACATCATTGTAACTAACTCGAAAACCCTCAGCTTTACGATCCCCTTGAGCTCTCTGCAGTTTCACCTCAAACCAAACACGTTTTTCATCCTGTACTCCATGGTTTTAACCTATGGCCCTTAAGTGTTCTGAATATTTTCATTGTAGTTCCATTGATAACTATTTGACTTTTGTCAGTGTTTATTCAGTGATTTTGTACTGTAATTGACGGTGATGAATCTTAGATATGTGATGAATTGTGATTAATAATCCCTTTTGGAAGGTATTACCTTGGTATTTGGCGTGTATTCCGGGTGGTTTTGACCCGTGAAATTTTGAGAATGCCGAAAAACGATCCTGACACGTCCGTTAATGTCCAAATATGAGTTTGTAGGATTAAAGTGAATGAAAATATGTCATAGTTAACACTCTAGATAATGGAAAAGTAGATTTTTAAAGTGAATAATATGCTAAATAACTTGGGGTAAATGTTACCAGTAGATTTTAAACGAGTATTTAAATGATTTCGACACTAAAAGAAAGACCCGACAACCCACAATTGGATGCCGATGGCCAGTTATATGAAAGAAAAAGAACCAGGAGGCTTAACTTTTAGCTCGTTTTGTCTAAAGTTTGTATACTTTATAAAGCTTAACATCTAATCATTTCTCACATAGATCAATTTTACAAATAAAAATAATCCTCTTCCCTTTCTCTTTGGTGGTTTGTCCGCACCTACCACAACACACACTCTTTATAATTTTTAAGTTGATCAAGAAACATAAAGACATAAATATTTTGGGATTGATTCTATGTTTTGGGTTATTCTTTAAAACCAACGTTTAGGGATTGTCCGGTTTGTGTCCGAAACCAACAAAATTAAAGATTTTCTTGTAAGTATTCAAATTTAAATTTCATTTTTCCTTTTGGGTTTATTTGATGCATAGATGTTAGTTGTACAAGTTGATAGTCGTGAAAATCGATTTTTGGAAACGAAATGAATAAAAGAGGGTGTTTGGTTCGGTTGTAAAAAGAGAAAAAAGAGGGTTTTTGTAGTTTTGATGTTGTGGTCGTGATGGTTGAATAATATATAATGCTAAAATGCTTATTTTTTATAGTAGCTTGTATAGCTTATTCGGGCTTATTTTTAAGCTATTTCTTGGCTTATTTGGGGCTTGTATGCCACGTTTTTTTTATCAAGATCACTAGGGAAGTGATTTTTGATTATTTTTGTGTTATGGCATATGTTGTGAACTATTTTTGAGGCTTATGGTAGTAACTAAAAAGCAAAAGATATATGCTTAATAGCTATTTCGAAGCTTAAGGTAACGTATTTTGGCGCTAATGACCCACGCGCCAATAAGTCTAATTGTGAGGCCGGCGCCTTAGGGGAGAACTTAAAATGTGGTCCAGATTATTTTTACATATAAGTAATACTTGTATATATAAAGGACCTTAGTTTTGGACTGGATTATATTTTGGACTGATAAATATCTATAATACTCTTGTTGGGCCCTTAAGGCCTAAAAAATAGCGATATTTATATTATGTGAAAACGTTGTCGACTTTTAAAATGAAAATGTATTCTACGAATGATATTTGAATGATATTTGGAGGAAAAGTGATTGGGAAGAGTTTATAGATTGAGATTTTGGAATTTTGTCGAAAAATGTCGAATTTGTAAAAAATTGTTAAAAATAAGGTTTGAAACATTGAAAAACGTTGTATAAACGAACGGGTCATGTTGAAATTTTGTAAAAAGTTTATACTTAGAAATTTTCTTAAAAACATGATTTTTGATTTTTTTTACCAATATTAATATTATTTTAATTATTTTCACTTAAAAGAACGAAAATATATTTTTCTCGAAATATACTCTAATGGTGTTTTTTATTATGAGTAAGCGTTTCATTTTCAAAAACCGATAATGATTATTTTTGAAGTGACTAAGGTGTAACCGAATGGACTTGTCGAGATATTAATTATAATTAAAAAATTATAAATATTTATTACATTTCTTCTCTATTTAGCGAAATGGTAATAAGTTTTAATATTGAGAATGAGATTGATATAATTTGTGGAGATAAGTGTCGTCAACCATCACACCACAAAAACTGTTTTTGGGAAACAGTACAACGCGTCTAAACTCTATGCATCAAACACGAAGATTGTTTTGGAATTGGATGATTAAATTGAGACATTAACTGGACTAGGTCATGTGTGGGCGTCGTTGCTTTTGCTTGTGCGATTGAGATTGGGTAGCTAAAGACTTGCTTGAGGTAAGTTCTCGTAGCCCCACTATTTACAGATTTTTCCTATAGGGAAAATGATACACAAATGTGGTTTTGAAATGGTTTAGAATTGACTTGTGTGAAATGGGTTTGTTTTTTGGGACAACAGTTAACGTGCTATAGAACTGTTGATGTGAAATATTAAAGATGCATGGATGATTTATGGATCGTAGATGGGAGTACGGCCTACCTAGTGTTTGTGTTAAATTATTGATCGGAAGGGACGCCTACCCAGTATTTGTGTGATTATAGAGCGGATGGGTACGCCTACCTAGGTTTGTGTGTGGTCCTGCCCTAATTTTAGTGCTCCAGCTGGTAGTGTCCCTTTGAGGCGCGTAGGTGACATTTGTTATTGATTAAGCAGGTGATGCACGGTTTGTTTGCTATATTCACGTCATATAGCACTATTTGTCTACATGTTAAATATATGGCACAACTTTTGGGTTTAAGCCACACCCGTACGAGCTCACCTAACATTATTGTTGATGTTTTTGAGTATCATTTTTAGGTGAAGTGAAAGAAGAGTAGTTTGGTGATTTGATTGCAGACTTAGAAGTATCCCGTGTTGAATTTTCGGATTTGAAATCTTGCTTGCTTATTTGTTTAGATTCTAGTTTTGGATAATTGGATTAGTTGGATATGTCCTCTGTGCGGGCATATGAACAATGTAAGAGATTTGTGGATTTAGTTGCGTTTGGGACACCACTTGGAGTTTGTTCAAGGTTGAATGGTCTATAAACACACTGAGGTTTATGCAAATGTAGTTTTTCTCTATTTTGTATCTTGTGTGTATGATTGACATTATGTAAATACAGTCCTCGAGTTTCTGCCATTGTCGGGGTGTGACAGATTGGTAATCAGAGCCAAGGTTATAGAGAACTAGGTGGTATTAATGGCCTCGATATAACCTAAGATCCTTGTCTAGTTGCGTATAACAGGATCATGTGCTGGTGTTCCGCTTTTTGTGTGCCTTTGTGTGTTCGCATTTTGGTGCCTTAGTTTATGTCAAACATTAAGAAGGTGGGCTAAATATTGGATATGAATGGGAAAAATGAGGTGAATATAAGTACGGGTGCCCAACGTAGTTATAAAGCGTATCACAACTCACTCATCACGAACATGATAATGTAGTTTCACGAACAAATCGATGTTGACACCAAGGGTGCAGTTACGTTTATATCCATGTTATATATAGTAAGATAATCTATTTATATTTGCGTGGTCTTCCCCCTACCTAACTTTTGCCCATGTTCCCCTCGATAAGATAATGCAGATCCAAGGATGAGGGCCCGAAGTGCTAGCCGGCCTGCTGCCGAATCACTTGGAGGGGGAACGGGTAAACGGGTTGGTAGTGGTGAAAGGGGTAGAAGACCTAGGGAAGGTAATGATGAGCGTGTTGAGGATTTGAATGGTCAAGGAAATGACCAGGGTTTGGGAGCTAATGGGGGTGTAGAGGGGGTCATAGGGAATGTAGAAGGAGCCAATAGAGGTGCACCTGACTTCTCAACGATCATTGCCCAGCAATTGCAGAACCTCTTACCCGCCATGTTGGCTCAGGTTAGTAACCGAGGGAATGTTAGAAATCGAAATGGTAATGTGGTTAATGAGAATGTTCAGGAGAACGTTGGGAATATGATAGTGAATGGCAACCGGGTAGATTGTTCATATAATGAGTTTTTAGCTTGTAACCCTAAGGAATATGATGGTAAGGGAGGTGCTGTAGTTCTTACTCGTTGGATTGAGAAAATGGAGAACGTACAGGATATGAGTAGTTGTAGTAATTACCAAAAAGTTAAATACACACTAACTGGTTCATTTGTGGGTAAAAGGCTTTAAAACGTGTGAACATCTCAGATCCCGCACGCTAAGTCCGGGAAGTTGTTGTAGTAATGTCATGAATAACTTTAAGTTTATATGATAACAAGAGTTATGTCCTAGTCATTTAGATCAAAAAGTTAGAATTTGAGTTGAGGCATCAGTCATGGTCGGGGCTGGCCATGCTGCGTATACTAATAGGTTTCATGAGTTGGCGAGGTTAGTTCCGTCAATAGGTACTCCTAAGAGTAGAGAAGATTGAGAAGATATGTGGTATGGCCTTAGCCACCACAGATCCAACCATGAGATGGTATGGCACAACGGAGCCAAAGACTATACAAAAGTCTATGCAAGATTTTCTTGATTAAGGCTGTATAGGAAATGGATCAATTAAGAAGGTTGATAAAGAGGAAATGTGGGGAACCTAGCAAGGATAGGATGGAAGGAATAATAAGAGGACTAAGGACGTGTGAATGCTATTTTGCTAACTACTGGAAGTAACCATGAAGGAAGAGAGTATACATGTACTCGTGGCCCAAGTGACTCTGACTGTGCAAACTTTTCTACTATGCACGTCCGTGTCTTGTCGCACATAGACTTTCAACTTTAAACCACACCGGGTCATTTGGGCGAGGGATGTAGAGGTGTGTCGAGAATGTGAAACATGTCAATGCTAAGATATCCAAACTGTTAGTGCATGTTATGAGTGTGTAGTCCGACGCATGTCAGCAGGCTTGTCCTAATTGAATAGTGGCATGAGGCCCGAAAAGAAAATCGTAACCAAATCAAGTTGCTAGCTAATCACGGGGCCATGGTCAGGAAACAAGATGAACCAGGCTAGGGTAGGCATTCATGTTGGAAGCAGAGAAAGCTCGCCAGGTGATCCTGAACATTGTGACGGTAACGTTACTTTGAACAAAGTACCATTTTTGCCACTACCTTATTTTTACTATTGGTGCCCGACTATAAGATTTTTGTTTCCACTAACCCTTCAAACCTCTTTAGCTAGACTCAGCGAAATTAGGTTTCAAATATGAGATTGAGATAGCTAGTGGGCAGCTAGTAGAGATTGATAAGGTTATTAAGGGTTGCAAACTGGAAATTGAGGGTCATGTATTTAACATCGACTTGATACCGTTTAGACATGGAAGTTTTGATGTGATTATAGGTAATGGGATGGTTGTCTAAATTATAAAGGCTGAGATAATTTAGCCAATAATTTTCCATGAGAAGGTAGTGAGGATACCACTACCGGATGGCAAGGTGCTTAGAGTAGTAGGAGAGAGACCAGATGAGAAAGAAAGATTGTTGATGAGCGCTAAGGCTAGTGATAAGAAACAAGAATAGATTATTGTGGTTAGAGATTTTCCTGAGGTATTTTCGGATGATCTATCTGGATTACCGCCTATTCGAGGAAGTGAGTTTCGGATTGAGTTAACCCCTGAAGAAACGCCATTAGCAAAGTCTCCTTATCGTTTGGCACCTTCTGAATTGGAGGAGTTGTCAGGACAACTCAAGGAACTCCAAGACAAAGGTTTCATTCGACCAAGTTCATTGCCTTGGGGAGCGCCGGTATTGTTCGTTAAGAAGAAGGATGGTTCCTTTAGGATGTGTATTAACTATAGAGAATTGAATAAGTTGACTGTTAAGAATTGTTATCCACTACCTAGGATTAATGATCTATTTGACCAACTGCAAGGGTCGTAGTTTTCTCTAAGATAGATCTTAGGTCTAGATACCATCAGCTGAGAGTGCATGAGGATGACATTCCAAAGACTGCGTTTAGAACTCGTTATGGACATTTCAAGTTCACTGTAATGCCCTTTGGTCTGACTAATGCACCAGCAATATTTATGGACTTGATGAATAGAGTTTGTAGGCCGTATCTTGATAAGTTTATGATAGTGTTCATAGACAACATCTTAATCTATTCTAAGACTCAAGAGGAGCATGTAGAACACTTAAGGTTAGTCTTGGAACTGCTCAAAAAGGAGAAATTGTATGCTAAGTTTTCTAAGTGTGAATTCTGGCTAAGAGAAGTGCAGTTTCTTGGGCATGTGATAAATGGTAATGGGATTCATGTAGACCCTAGTAAGATTGAAGTTGTTAAGAATTGGAAAGCCCCTAGTACTCTGACTGAGGTTCGTTCGTTCTTAGGATTGGCTGGGTATTACCGTAGGTTCGTTGAGAACTTTTCTAAGATAGCTAAGTCTCTTACTATCTTGACTCAGAAAATTAAGACTTTTAATTGGGGTAAGGAACAAGAATATGCATTTCAGACATTAAAGGATAAGTTATGTAATGCGCCTGTTCTAGCTCTCCCAATGGATCGGAAGATTTTGTAGTATATTGTGATGCGTTCGGGATAGGACTAGGCCGTGTGTTAATGCAAAGAGGTAAAGTAAAAGCCTATGCGTCTAGGCAGTTGAATATTCATGAGAATAATACTACCCATGATTTAGAGTTAGGTGCGGTTGTGTTTGCACTTAATATCTGGAGACATTATCTGTATGAGACAAAGGATTTCATCTATATGGATCATAAGAGTCTTCAGCATATCTTTAGTAAGAAAGAGTTGAATATAAGACAGCGTCGCTGGATAGAGTTGTTTAGTAATTATGACTGTGAAATTCGCTACCATCCTGGTAAGGTAAATGTGGTGGCTGATGCCCTAAGTAGGAAGGAAAGGGTAAAGTCTAAGAGAGTTAGAGCTATGAATATGATCCTTCAGTCGATTATCAAAGATAGGATATTGGCGGCTCTGAAGGAGGTTGTGGATGAGTTTGCAGTATTGCAGAAAGGTTTAGATGAGATGATAGAACAGAGAAGTGATGGAACTTTGTACTACCTAGATCGAATATGGGTACCTTTGAAGGGTGAGGTGAGAACCCTGATAATGGATGAAGCCCATAAGTCAAAGTACTCTATACACCCAGGAGCTGATAAGATGTATTATGATTTGAGAGATAGGTATTGGTGGCCTGGAATGAAAAAGGATATAGTTGAATATGTTAGTAAGTGTTTGACTTGTCTGAAGGTTAAGGCTGAGCATCAAAGGCCATCTGGCCTGCTCCAGCAACCTGAGATTCCCGTATGGAAATGGGAAGGGATAGCTATGGATTTTGTGACTAAGTTGCCTAGGACTAGTAGTGGGCATGACACAATCTGGGTCATTGTGGACCGATTGACTAAGTCTGCTCATTTTCTACCTATGCGTGAGGATTATAAGATGGAAAGGTTGGCTAGATTGTATTTGAATGAGATAGTTGCTAGACATGGTGTGCCGATCTCGATTATATCGGATCGTGATAGTCGTTTCACATCGAGGTTTTGGCAGTCAATGCAAGAGGCATTAGGGACTCGTTTAGATATGAGTACGGCTTATCACCCTCAGACCGATGGTCAGAGTGAGCGTACTATTCAGACTTTGGAAGACATGCTTAGAGCGTGCGTCCTAGACTTCGGAGGAAGTTGGGATGTTCATCTTCCGTTGGTTGAGTTTTCGTATAACAATAGTTATCATTCTAGTGTGAGATGTGCTCCGTTTGAGGCATTGTATGGTAGAAAGTGTCGTTCGCCAATTATGTGGGCTGAGGTTGGAGAAGGTCAGTTGATAGGACCTGAGTTAGTGCAAGAGACTACTGAGAAGATCTCGCAGATTAAGGATAGACTTAAGGCTGCGCGTGATCGTCAGAAAAGTTATGCTGATAAGAGGAGGAAGCCTCTAGAGTTTAGTGTAGGTGACTATGTCTTGCTCAAAGTGTCGCCTTAGAAAGGTGTGGTACGCTTTGGGTAGAAGAGAAAGTTAGCACCTAGGTTTGTTGGACCGTTTGAGATTATTGAGAAAATAGGCCCTGTGTCCTATCAATTAGATTTGCCGGAGGAATTGAATGGTGTTCATGACACGTTCCACGTGTCGAACCTTAAGAAGTGTTTGGTTGATCCAACACTGCAAGTGCCTTTAGATGAGATTCGAGTTGATGCTAAGTTGAGATTTGTGGAAGAGCCTGTGGAAATTTTGGAAAAAGAGTTTAAGAAGTTAAAGCGTAGTAGGATTGCCATCGTCAAGGTTCGGTGGAATTCGAAATGTGGCCCTGAATTCACGTGGGAACGTGAAGATCAGATGAAATTGAAATACCCGCATTTGTTTAGTAATGTTAGTAGTTGAATTTCGGGGACGAAATTCTTTTAAGGGGGTAGAATGTAACCTTTGCCCTTTTTGTGTTCTGAATATTTCATTAATTAATCTTTGACCTAATTGACTTTTGTCAGTTTATTCAGATTTTTTTACCGTGTTGACGGTGGTGATTTATGAGGATATGTGAAGATTTTGAGGTTTTTATTTTATATTTTTTATTTGAATAATAATCCCTTTTTGGAAGGTATTATGTGGTTATTCGAATTCCGGTGATTCACCTATGAATTATGAGAAATGCCGAAAACGATTCTCACACGCCGGTTAAGTTCCAAGTGAGTTTTGAAAGGGTTTAAAGTGAAAATATGTCATGTGAATACTCTAAGTTAATGAGTGAATAAAAATGCTATTTAACTTTGGGGTAAATTTTACGGTTGAGTTTTACGAGTATTTAAGTGATCTCGACACGAAAAGAAAGGCCTGATACTCCTTTGGATCCCATGGCTGGTCATAGCAAGAAAAGAGAGACAATGAGGCTTAATTTTAGCTCCTTTGTTTAAAGTTGTACACATAATATGCCATTTTTCCCAAAAATCCTTATCATTTCATTTTTAAAAAAAACACACCTAAGAGTGTGTATGTGTGTGTGTGTGTGTGTGTGTTCGTCCGCACCTACAACAATACAAACACATAAAATTTTGAAGTTTGATCAAGAAAACATGGAGACATAAATATTTAGGGTTGATTCTAGTGTTTGGTTATTCATTTAAACAACGTTTGGGTTTTCTGGTTCGTGTCGAAATCTACAGATTTGAATATTTTCTTGTAAGTTTTGAAATTTAAATTTCGTTTGTCCTTTTAGGTTTATTTTGATGCATAGATGTTAGTTGTACAAGTTGATCGTTGTGAAAATTAATTTTTGGAAGCGAAACGAAAGAAAAAAGGGGTGTTTGGTTCGTGTAATAAGAAAAAGAAAAGGAGGGTTTTTGTAGTTTTGATGTTGTGGTCGTGATGGTTGAATAATATATGATGCTAGAATGCTTATTTTTGATAGTAGCTTGTATGGCTTATTCGGGCTTATTTTTTTAGCTATTTCTTGGCTTATTTTGGGCTATAAGCCACGAACCACTTCCCAAAATCACTAGAAAAGTGATTTTGATTATTTTTGTGTTATGGCGTATGTTGTGGACTATTTTTGAGGCTTATGGTAGTAACCAAATGCGATACGTAGCTTATTAGCTTATTTTCAAGCTTAATATACGTATTTTAGAGTTTATGGACTCACGACCCAATAAGTCTATTTGAGTCGCGGCTTAATGGGAGGGCTTATTGTGGTCCGAATTATTTTTACATATAAGTATATACTTATATATGTAAACGGACTTTGGTTTTGGACTTGAATTATACTTTGGACTTATAAATGTCCTAATGGACCCTTGTTGGGCCTTGAGGCCCAATAAGCGATATTTAGTAGTTATGAGAATTTTGACGGACTTTTGAAAGTGGAAATATATTTACGAAGTGATGTTGAATGATATTTTGGAGAAAAAGTGTTGGTAAGCATTAAAGATTGAGATTTTGGAATTTTGTCGAAAAGTGTCGAATTTGTGAAAATTGATGAAAATAAGGTTTGAAACCTTGGAAAACGTTGTGTAAACGTACGGGTCATGTCGAAATTTCGTAAAAAGTTTATACTTAGAAATTTTCCTAAAAACATGATTTTTGATTTTTAAATAATAAAATATTATTTAATTATTTTATTTATTTAATAAATTCACTAAAAGACGAAAAATATAATTTTTCTCGAAACTTCTCTAATGTGTTTATTATGAGTAAACGTTTCATTTTCAACCGTATAATGATTATTTTGAAGTGTCTAAGGTTACCGAATGGACTTGTCGAGATATATTTATAATTAATAATTATAAATATTTATTATATTACTTATCTATTTACGCTAAATAGTATAAGTATGTATTATCGAGGAATGAGATTGATATGATTGTGGAGTTAAGTCGTCAACCATCACACCACTAAATTGTTATGAGTAATTGTACAACGCGTCTAAACTCTATGCATCAAACGTGAAGATTATTTTGGAAATGGATGATTAAATTGGGACATTAACTAGACTAGATCGTGTGCGGGCGTCGTTGCATTTGCTTGTGTGATTGAGATTTGGTTGCTAAAGACTTGCTTGAGGTGAGTTCTCGTAGCCCCATTTTTACTGTTTTTCCGTTGGGAGAAAATGATACTCAAATGTGTTTTGAACTGTTTGAATTAAACTGTGCGAAATATGGTTTTGTTTTTGGGACAAGTTATGTGCTTATGGCTGCTATGTGAATATTATGTGTTGCATGATTGTTTGGATCGGATGGGTACGCCTACCTATTATTTTCATGATTGTTTGGATCGGATGGGTACGCCTACCCAGTATTTGTGTGATTATTGAAGCGGATGGGTATGCCTACCCAGGTTTGTGTGTGGTCCTGCCCTAATTTTAGTGCTCCAGCTGGTAGGCCCTTTAGGTGCGTAAGTGACATATGGTTATTGATTAGCGGTGATGCTAAGGTTATTTGGATATATTCACTGTCATTTAGCACTATTGTCCACTGTTGAAATATTGGCACAACTTTTGGGTTTAAGGTCAAACCTACGAGCTCACCAACATTATTGTTGACATTTTCGAGTATCATTTTCAGGTGAAGTGAAAGAGGAATAGTTTGGTGATTATGATAGCAGACTTAGAAGTATCCCGAGTGGAATTTCATGTGAAGTCTTGCTTGTTTATTTTGTTTGGTTTTAGTATTTGGATGTTTTTGTTTAAGTTTAGATTTGGACCCCTGTGTGGGCATTTGAATAATCGTAAGAGATTGTGGATTTTGATAGTGATTTGGGACATCACTCAAGGTTGTTTGAGGTTGATGGTCTTCGTAACACTTGAAGTTTATGCATTGTAGTTTTCTCTATTTTGTATCTTGTGTTATGATTGATCATTATGTTGCATTCCTGAGTTTCCGCCATTGTCGGGGTGTGACAGATTGGTAATCAGAGCCAAGGTTATAGAGAACTAGGTAGATTGACCTAGACTATAACCTAAGATTCATCGTTTAGTTGCGTATAGATCTATGTGCGCGGTGTTTCGTTTTGTTTGCTTTCGCGTGTTCGCAGTTTGGTGCTTTAGTCATGTCAGTCATTGAAATATGTGAGCTTAATATTGAATATGAATGGGAAAGGATGCGAATATGAGTACGGTGGCTAACGTAGTTATAAGCGTATCACAACTCGCTCATACTTAGTAATGTTGTTCACACAAATCGATGTTGACACCGTAGGGTGGTGTTATGTGTATATCTGTATATATAGTAAGATATTCTATATATATGCGAGTCTTCCTGTCTACCTAACTTTGCTTATGTTCTCCCTTGTATAGATAATTTCGCCAAGGATGAGGACCTGAAGTGCTGGTCGACTTGCTGCCGAATCATTAGGAGGGGGAACGGGTGTACAGGTTGGTAGAGGTGGAAGGTAATGATGAGTGTGTTGATGATTTGAATGGTCAAGGAAATGACCAAGGAATATGAGCTAATGGGGTGTAGAGGGGGTCAATGGGAATGTAGGGGGAGCCAATGGGGGAGCACCTGACTTCTCGACGATCATTGCCCAACGATTGCAGAACCTCTTACCCGTCATGCTAGCTCAGGTTGGTAACCAAGGAAATGTTAGAAATCAGAATGGTAATGTGGTTAATGAGAACGTTCAGGAGAACGTTGGGAATGTGATAGTAAATGGCAACCGGGTAGGTTGTTCATATAAGGAGTTTTTAGCTTGTAACCCTAAGGAATATGATGGTAAGGGAGGTGATGTAGTTCTTACTCGTTGGATTGAGAAAATGGAGTCTGTGCATAATGTGAGTGGTTGTAGTATTGACCAAAAAGTAAAATATACTGATGGTTCATTTGTGGGTAAGGCTTTAACGTGGTGGAACTCTCAGATCTGCACACTAAGCCAGGAAGTTGTTGTTAGTATGTCATGGAATGACTTTAAGTTTATGATGATAGAAGAGTTTTGTCCTAGTCATGAGATGCAAAAGTTAGAATCTGAGTTGTAGAATCACGTCATGGTCGAGGCTGGCCATGCTACGTATACTGATAGGTTTCATGAGTTGGCTAGGTTAGTTTCATATTTGGTAACTCCAAAGAGTAGGATGATTGAGAGGTATGTGTATGACCTTGCTCTACAGATCCGTAGGATGGTGGCAGCAACGGAGCCAAAGACTATACAGAAGGGTGTGCAGATTTCTGGTGCACTGACCGATGAGGCTGTTAGAAATGGGTCAATTAAGAAGGTTGAAAAAAGAGGAAATGTGGGGAAACCTAGCAAGGATAAGAATGGTAGGGATGATAATATAAGGAATAGGATTGGGAATGCTTTTGCTACTACCGCAAACCCTGTAGGAAGAGAGAATACGGGTACTTGGCCCAAGTGTACCACCTGGAACTCCTACCATGCACCCGAAGGGCCTTGTCGCACATGCTTTAATTATAACTGCCCGAGTCATTTGGTAAAGGATTATAGAGGCGTGCCGAGGAATGCGAATCTTATCAATGCTAGAAACTTAACTCTTAGGGCATGTTATGAGTGTGGTAGTACCGACCATGTCAGGTCAGCTTGTCCTTATTGAATAGGGCACAAGGACCGGAAGAAAATCGTCCAAACCAAGTTGCTGCTAATAACGGGGGCCAGGGTCATGGAAACCAAGGGAACCAGGCTAGGGGTAGGGCATTCATGTTAGGAGAAGAGGAAGCTCGCTAGGATCCGAACATTGTGATGGGTACGTTTACTTTGAACAATCATTTTGCCACTACCTTATTTGACTCTGGTGCCGACTATAGTTTTGTTTCCACTACTTTCATACCTCTGTTTAGGCTTAGAGCCCAGAGAATTAGGTTTCAAATATGAGATTGAGATAGCTAGCGGGCAGCTAGTAGAGATTGATAAGGTTATTAAGGGTTACAAACTAGAAATCGAAGGTCATCTCTTTGACATCGATTTGATACCTTTTGGTCATGAGAGTTTTGATGTGATTATAGGTATGGATTGGTTGTCCAATTATAAGGCTGAAATAATTTACCATGAGAAGGTAGTGAGGATACCACTACCGGATGACAAGGTGCTTAGAGTATTAGGAGAAAGACCAAAAAAGAAAGTGAGATTTTAGATGGGTGCTAAGGCTGGTGATAAGAAACAAGAATAGATTGTTGTGGTTAGAGATTTTCCTGAGGTATTCCCGGATGACCTATCTGGATTACCGCCTATTCGGGAAATTGAATTTCAAATTGAGTTAATCCCTGGAGCAACGCCGGTAGCAAAGTCTCCTTATCGTTTGGCATCTTCTGAATTGGAGGAGTTGTTGGGACAACTCAAGGAACTCTAAGACAAATGTTTCATTCGACCAAGTTCGTCGCCTTGGGGAGCGCCGGTATTGTTTGTTAAGAAAAAGGATGTTTCTTTTAGGATGCACATTGATTATAGAGAATTGACCAAGTTGACTATTAAGAATCGTTATCCACTTCCAAGAATTGATGATCTATTTGATCAGCTACAAGGGTCATAGTTTTTCTCATAGATTCTTAGGTCTGGAATAACCATCATACTGAAGTGCACGGAGGTTGACATTCCAAAGACTGCGTTTAGAATTCGTTATGGACATTTCGAGTTCACTGTAATGCCCTTTGTTCTGACTAACGCACTAGCAATATTTATGGATTTGATGAATAGAGTTTGTAGGCCTTATCTTGATAAGTTTGTGATAGTGTTTATAGACGGTATCTTAATCTACTCTAAGACTCAAGAGGAGCATGTAGAACACTTAAGGTTAGTCTTGGAACTGCTCAAAAAGGAGAAACTGTATGCTAAGTTTTCTAAGTGTGAATTCTGGTAAGATTGAAGTTGTTAAGAATTGGAAAGCCCCTAGAACTCCGACTGAGGTTTGTGCGTTCTTAGGATTGGCTGGGTATTACCGTAGGTTCATTGAGAAATTTTCTAAGATAGCTAAGTCTCTTACTATCTTGACTCAAAAGAGTAAGACTTTTGATTGGGGCGAGGAACAGGAATTGGCATTTCAGACCTTGAAAGATAAGTTGTGTAATGCGCCTGTTTTAGCTCTCCCCGATGGACCGGAAGACTTTGTGGTATATTGTTATACGTCCAGGATAGGACTAGGCTGTGTGTTAATGAAAAGAGGTAAAATGATAGCCTATGCATCTAGGCAGTTAAAAATTCATTAGAAAATTATACTACCCATGATTTGGAGTTGGGTGCGGTCGTGTTTGCACTTAAGATCTGGAGACATTATCTGTATGGGACAAAGAGTGTCATCTGTTAGGATTAATGTTTTCTTAACTTAGTACCGACAGTACAAATAGTTAGTACTGACAGTTATACTTAGTACCGACAGTACAAAGTATTAAGTACTGTTAGTTAGTTAGTACCGTTAGTAGAAAGTTAGTTAGTACCGTTGAGAAGATATTTAAAAGATATTTATGAGATATTTTAGAAAAAGATATGTAAGCCTATTAGGGTTATCCTTAGCATATAAAAGGATCATCTTTTGGCATAGTTAAAAAAATAGACAATTATAGAGAATTACAGACGAATACACAAGCTTAGCAAATCATATACAATATCATAGTTAGCAATCTGTAATCCTCAAGAACACATTAATAAAGTTGTTATTCAGTTGTTCATTGTTCTTCTTAGTACTTGTGTTAAGATTCCGCATTAACACATAGTATTCATAGTCATTGTTTCTACATAGTCGTTTGTATTTATACATCTTGGCTATCATCCTTTATAGGCTGCAAAGATCCATTCAGTTTAAGAGGACCTTCAAGTGGTATCAGAGCCTTGAGAAACTCTGAATAAGAAGAACAGATAAAACCAGTTATTCATCTCCAACCAACAAAACTAAACATGTCTGGAACACAAGATGAGAATCCACCACCACCACCTCCACCAGCAACACAACAACATCCAACACCAACAAACTCCTCATACAGTCACAATAATAAAGCGCATATTCTCAAAAAGGAGAATATGATATATGGGCTATGAAGATGGGAACACTATTGGCTCATACAGACTATCCAATTTGGAGGTTTATCCAAAATGGAATGGTCCTGTGTCATGTCACAACTGATACATCAGGAACAAATTAAATTTACCTCCTAAAAACATCAGAAAAAATAGTGGCAAACAGAAAAAAAAGAAAAAAGAGAAAGAAAATCTAGGACCCCTTTTGCTAATGGCCATACACAGAAGATCATCTAGCTAAATTCCATAAGATTACGGATGCAAAAGAAATGTGGAATGCCATCAAATCCAGATTTGGTGGAAATGATGAATCCAAAAAGATGCAGAAGTACATCTTGAAGCAACAGTTTGAAGGATTCACTGTATCCAACATAGATGGGATTCATAAAGGCTATGAGAGATTCCAAAGTCTTCTCAGCCAGCTAGAAATTCATAGAGCAGGTGTATCTACTGAAGATGCAAATCAAAATTTCTAAATCTCTACCTTCTGCTTGGTTACAAGTTTCCTTAATTATGAGGAACAAAACCAGGAAATGGAACAGTCTCAGTTTTGATGACTTGTACAACAATCTAAGAGTCTTTGAAAATGATGTAAAAGGCTCTACTGCATCATCTTCCATTCCAACTTTCCAAAATGTAGCATTTGTTTCTGAAAACACCACAGTACTAATGATGTTAGTACTGCTTATGTGTTTCCAATACTTCTGGATCCATTATTCAAAGCATGAACAAACATCATCATATTCCTTGCTTGCAAGGTCAATCCAAGTTTTCCCATCAACTGGAACATGAGGACTTAGAAACCAGTATGATGAATATGAAACTTTAAGAAATGGACTTAAAATGGCAAGTTGCAATGATCTCCATAAGAATGAAGAAGTTCTACAAGAAGACTGGTAGAAAGCTACAGTTTGATGCAAAAGAACATGTTGGTTTTGATAAAACCAAAGTGGAATGCTATAACTGCCACAAAACAGGGCATTTTGCAAGAGAATGTAGAACAAAGGAAGATAACAGGAGAGTGGATGATTGAAACTGGAAATAAAGATGGGAGCAGAACTGGAAAGAAAGAAGAGTCTAAAGCATTGGTGACAGTTGACGAAGAAAGTGTTGACTGGACAACTCATTTAGAAGATGATAAAATTTTGCTTTCATGGCTAAGCAACAGCTCAGGATCAGACACACATGTACCATTAAAGAGTCTTATGCAAACCTTAAAAGACTATATGATTGCTCAGAGAGAACAACTTAGTGATGCTAGCGTAGAAATAAAGGTTTATACTCAAGGTTTTAAGAAAGTTGAAGCACAGTTATTGCCATCAACAAGGTCAACTTTGGTATGAACAAAAAATCAAATTTATGAAAATAGATTTAGATGATAAAACAGATGTTCTAACATACCATAAGAAATTGTTGGCTAAAGCTCAAAAAGAAAAAGATGATTTGGAAGTAATAGTAGACAAATGGAATCATTCTTCAAAAAATCTTGGTAAAATTGTAAATTATCCTATGAGTGCCAGTGATAAATTTGGGCTCGGGTATGGTGATTACAGATATAGTGGGATTTTGAGTTATGAATGAGTTGCAAAGATGTCCGTTTTAAGGGCAATAAAAGTGATTTTGAAAATCCACCTTTGCATAAAAGGCTTGTTAAAACATGTGAAATGCAAGCAGTACCCCCACCCATGACAGGGAATTATTTGCCCTCTGGACCTGATGTTGAAATAGATGACTCACAATATACATATGGTCCAGAAAAGACTCAACCAAGTGAATCTGAATCCCAAACAACTGAACTTGATACCTGTGACTCTAACATTAGTACAGAACCTTCTGAATTAGTGTCTGAACCAGTTGTCAATGAATCAAATGTAGAAGTTCAACCTAAGGTTTGGTCTGATGCTCCTATCATTGAGGGAGTTTAATAGATTCAGATAGTGATGATGAAGTATGTGTCAGTAACAAACTAAAGGACCTTGATACACCTAGTTTTGCTAACAACAAGTAAAAACACTAGGGAAAATGTTAAAATCAGTCTACACATTAGTCCAAAAACCTAAGGTTAACAACAAAGAGTTGGTGCTGGTTTACTGAAAGAGCAAAGTTTTGTCTGTGGTTATTTTAAGTCATTTAATAAGAGATTGTGATTATCATGTAAAATTGGCTTAAACAAGTAAACCTAAAACAAACAAAATATGCCTAAGGTAAGGAACAAGGGGAGAGGAAACAAACATGGAACAATGTTCAAAGGGTAAATAAACAAAATCAATTTGTTCCTTTAGCAGTACAAACAAGAACTGGATATAATCCAGTTAATACTGCTAAAGCTAGCAGTACTAACAATTTTAGTACTGCTAGACAAAATGTTAACAAACAGACAGTACTAACTAGCACTGCTCTGAAAGTTAATACTGTTAAGCCCATTGTGAATGGTGTTAGACCAGCAAATGTTTTTCACAAAACTCATTCACCATCATCAAGGCCTTTCAAAAGAACAACAGTACTAAGAACAAATTTTTCAAACCAAAAAGTTTATACTGCTAAGGTAAAAGAAGTTAGTACTGTTGGGGGAAAATGGGAACCAAACTGCATGTTAAAGCTCAGCAGTTGGTAAATGGAGAACACCAAATACAACAATAATATTCTCTCCAAATACAATGGTGGATCTAGCCTTAGAATTTATTCAACTTTCAAAGATCCACTAGGCAGACTCAAGCCCAAACAGGCTTGGGTCCCTAAGAGAGTCTAATCTCTTTCTTTTAAATGTGCAGGATAATCCACATAGAACTCTAAAGAATAAAGGAATTATTGATAGTGGATGTTCCAGGCACATGACAGGGAACAAGGCTTACCTTGCTATGACTTTCAACGACTTTAATGGGCCACTGGTTGCCTTTGGAGGTAGTAAAGGCTATATTACTGGTAAAGGGAAAATAAAAACTGGTAAGTTAGATTTTGAGGATGTAAGCTTTGTGAAAGAACTTCAGCATTTCAATCTCTTTTCTGTGTCACAAATGTGTGACAAAAAGAACAAGGTTCTGTTTACTGACACTGAATGTCTTGTTTTGTCTCCTGATTTTAAGTTACCTGATGAAAATTCAAAATAAGGTACTTAAAGTCCCAGACAAAACAATATGTAGCAGTATTTCAATTAGAGAACATATATTACTTCAGGAGGTTTGGCTTTTTAATTGCAAAGCTACATCTCTGATGAAATCAAACAAAAGGCATAGGAGGTTGGGTCAAGTTTAATTTTACAATACCTAAACAGACTTGTGACGGGAAACCTGTCATAGTTACCTACAAAGCTTTTTCTAAAAGACCACACTTTTTTTGCTTGTCAGAAAGGACAGCAACACAAAGCTTCTGTAGGCCAAGATAGTTAGCTTTATTAGCCACCCCTAAAGACAACTCCTTCATATGACTTGTTTGGACCTACTTCTGTCAGGAGCATAAAACCATAAGACCTATTTGTTTGGTTATCACTGATGATTTTTAGCAGATTTAGTTGGAACATTTTTCTTAAAAACTAAGGATGAAACAGTCAATCCTTAAGGACTATATAAGACAAATAGAGAACTATTTGAATCAAAGGTTAAAACTAATTAGATGTGAAAAATGGAACCGAATTTAAAAACATGGATGTTTATGGAATTCTGTGGGTTAAAAGGGATCAAGAGGGAATACAGCAATGCCAGAACTCCACAACAAAATGGAGTTTCTGAGAGAAAGAACAGGACCCTTATTGAGGCAGCAAGGACCATGCTTGCAGATTCATTTTTACCTAACACTTTTTGGGCTGAAGCAGTTAGTACTGCTTGTAATGTTCTAAATAAGGTATTAGTGACAAAGCCTCATAAAAAAATAAAAAAACAAAAATAAGACACCTTATGAACTTTAACTGGTAAGACACCAATTATAAGTTATATAAGACCTTTTGGGTGCCAAGTGACCATCTTGAACACCATAGACCACTGGGCAAGTTTGCTTGAGAAAATCTGATGAGGGATTTTTGGTTGGGTATTCTCTACAAAGCAAGCCTTTTAGAGTGATACAATTTTAGCAACCAAAAGAGTTGAAGAAAACCGCACTAAACTCATTAGAGAACAAACCCAATGTTGCAAGGGAAATGACCAACTGCTTTTTAGAACCTTGATTATTTGACTGATTCTATGAACTATCATTCTGTTAGATCAGAGAATCAAGCTAACCTTCATGCAGGTCAACAAGAATCTAACCAAAATACAGGTACAAAAGACAAAATTGATGCAGGGGATTCTGAAAAAGAAGATGAATCTGCTCAAGACTGCTTTGAACTGCCAATATGGCATTCCTATTCTTCCACAAACACATCTGCTTCAAAAACAGATAATAAGAGAGGAGGTCCAAGAGAGGAAGAACAAGTCTTTCTGGATGATCTTGCAAGACTTCAAAGGCAAGAAAAGGAAGCTAATGAGGAAGCTGAAGCTCTCAGGAAGAATCTTGAACAAGAAACTAAGAACTTGGTTACTCAGGCAGGAGCTGCTAAGTCTAGCAGTACTAACATTTTTAGTACTGTTACCACAACAGCTAAAGCTATAAATACTAACCTTGTTAATACTGTTAGCATACCAGTTAGTACTGCCAGTCCTAATGAGGGACTATCTCTTTCTGACATAACCAATTTCCAAAAAGATGACTCTAAAATACCTCCACTTGAGGATATTCATCAAGATACTACTGATGGTATCTTTACACATTCATCTTATGATGATGAGGGTGCAGAGGCTGACTTCACAAATTTGGAAACTGTTATGAATGTTAGTCCTATTCCCACATCACGATTAATCCTCTCATCCTTCAGCCACTTATACTAAAGAGAATCCCAACATCAGCAGTACAAACAAGAAGCAAAGTAAATAAAAGTTCTGAAGCTCATGCTTTTGTTAGTTATGTTCAAAATTAAAGGAGAAACAATCATAAAGACTTTCATCAGAATTGTTTAGGTTGCTTGTTTTCTATCTCAACATGAACATCTAACCCAAGAAGATTTCAGCAGCTCTTGAAGATGAAAGCTGGGTTATGATGCTATGCAAAAGAATTGTTGCAGTTTGAGAATTCAAAAGTTTTTGTGATTCTTCTAGTAGATTTCCTTATGGGAAAAAGGCTATCGGTACAAAGTGGGTGTATCGAAATAAGAAGGATGAAAGAGGAGTGGTTGTCAGGAACAAAGCGGAGATTAAGTTTACTCAGGGTCACCGTCAAGTAGGAAGAATATACAATGATGAGGTTTTTGCTCGCTTGGCTAGGCCTGAAGCATAAGGATCATTTTTAGCAATTTCCTCCCACGTATAATGCTTTATAGTCAATCCCGATGGATGAGATAAAGTGCCTTTCTCTATGGCAAATTGATGAAGAGGAATACGTGTCTCAACCACCAGGTTTCCTAGATCTAAAGTATCCTGAAAAGTCTACACTAAAGTGGTTAAAGCTCTGTATGGTTATCATCAACTCCAGATGCATGTATGCTACTTTATCTACTTTCTTGTTGAAGAATGGATACATAAGATGGGGGGGGGGGGTAAGAGGGACAATTGAACACAACTCTCTTCCTAAAGAAGGACAAAACATGATATCATTTTAGTTTAAGTCTATGTGGATGATATCATCGTTTGGGGTCTACAAATAAACAAGAAGTCTTGGTGTGAATGAGGTTTGAGGCATTGATTGAAGAGTAATTTCAATGAGTTCCAATGGGAGAGCTCACTTTCTTCCTGGCCTACAAGTTAAAACAGAAACAAAGGTATATTTATTAGCCAGGATAAGTATGTTGCTGAAATCCTAAAAGAAGTTAGGACTTTGCAAGTGTTACGACGCCAGTACAAACCAATTGAGACTCAGAAGCCTTTAGTCAAAGGAATGAGGAATCATTTATGATGTTGATGTCCATATCTCTTATAAGATCAATGATTGGCTCCTTAATGTATGTGACTGCTTCTAGGCCTGACATTATGTTTGCAGTCTGTGCTTGTTTCGAGGTTTCAAGTCACATCCAAAGACCTCTTCATTTAAGTGCTGTCAAAGAATTTTTAGGTACCAAAGGGCAAACCCAAAACAGGCCTATTGGTATCCTAGAGAATCTTCATTTGACTTGGAATCCTACTCAGATAGTGATTATGCTGGAGCAAATCTTGACAGGAAATCCACAACAGGAGGTTGTCAATTTCATGGCAGCGACTCATTACTTGCAAATGCAAAAAGCAGACCATTGTGGCCACTTTCTACTACAGAACCGAATATGTGCTGCAAAGTGCAAGCTGCTGTGGGCAGTTTTATGGATTCGAAAATCAAATGATGGACTATGGGGTTCAACTTCATGAACACAAAGATCTACATGATTAATGAAAGCGACCATTTGCATATAAAGAATCCAGTATATCATTCAAAGACAAAGCATATTGCAATTAGGCACCACTTCATACGAGATGCTTATGAGAAGAAACTCATACAGGTGCTTAAGATCCACACTGATGACAATGTAGCTGATCTAACAACCAAGGATTGATGTTAGCCGGTTTTCAGTTCTTGTTGTTTTCAATTGGGGGGAGATGATAAATCCATAAGACTACCATGGTTAACTTAAAGGCGAGCAATAGAATTTTTGTCTATAAAACCTCTCATCTCCTGAACATATCATCTCTCTCACACACATCTAATTATGAACACTACTCAACGTGAACTAATTTTTTCTTACCGTACTTTTATTGGGTCATCTGTGGATGAAAGAGGTAAAACACATCATGGCAAATCAAACTTGTTCCAAGAAACCCCTAAACCCTTATGCTCCACCTTTCTACCAACTGATATTAAGCATTGTCTGAATGTCGGGTATACGTTTGTGAACTTTACGACTTCTGAAGCAGTTTGGAAATCTCATGTTTGCATTACCAGAAAGAGTTGGCCGTTGTTCAAGAGTAAGAAGATTGCTCAAGTTGTTCGTGCTTGGATTCAAAGTAAGAATTCTCTTGTGAAGCATTTTGAAGACATGAGATTATGTAGACCATCCAAAGAGTCTATGTCATGTTTGACAACAAAGGGGATGCGTAACAATGGAGCGAAGTGTGCCAGGTAAATTGGTGAGTATGGTTATTGTCGAGGAAAGTATGCATCTCAAGCAAACAATTTCAGATTAGAGATTTAGTATGCTTTTAAACTATCCCTAGAAGTAAGTACTACTATTAGTAGAAATATTAGCAACTAGTTAGTGTTTTATAGTTTGTATAGTTTTGGGTAATGGAAGCATATTAGCTAAAGTGTTTGCTTGTCAACGCTTTAAAGAAGATATATAGAGTCGACTGATCAGAAGTTTACTGATGGTACTGAAGCATTTGATACTTACATTTTTCATTCTTACTTTGGACATTGTTAGTACCGGACCATGCAAAGTTATGTATCGCTGCAAAGTTTGTACCGCATAAAGAGACCTTGGAGAAAAGAATACCGCCCAAGGGACAATAGTGTAAATTGGAACGTTTTCTTAAATTAGGTCTCCAAAACCTATAAGAATCCATCTCAATCGCACACTTACTCAAGCAATCTCTCTAAAAATGACATTCTTCTTACAGCCTATCTCTCGCCTTGTACCCGACGATCTTTTCTCTTCTAAGCAACGATGGCTCTCTTGGAGTCCCGTCCTACAAGCACAACATGATCCGTCATACATGGATAAAAGACTGAAGGGAATGTCGAGTTTATGACTCAATGATTTTCTGTTGGAGAAGTTATATTTATCGATGCGCTCAATCACTGTAAGTCCAGTTGTTCGTACCACATTCGTAAACAGTTTTTGGACGTCTGCTAAAAGTCCAAAACAATCAACAATGTTAGTGCACACCATAACTGCCATAGTAGCTCTGGCAAAGTTGTGTCTATCTCTGAGGCATTAATCCGAACTGATCTTAATTTTGATGATGCTGATGGGATAGACTCATTACCAAATCAAGCTATCTTTGATGCTATTCAGCGTATGGGATATGAAGGGGATTTAACTGTGTTAACATTTAATAAAGCTTTTGTTTTTCACCCCCAATATGAGGTTTTTATTTCACACAATTAATCATTTTTAAGTTCCAAAAGGTACCTCTTAGGGACAAAATTCCTACAAACATGGCCACTGTGTTATTTTTAACAACTAATCAAAAGTATAATTTTTTCCAATTAATTTTGATGGTATGCTTAGACATCTAGAGGCTAAAAGAAGTATGTCATGTATCCCGTTTTTATTTCTATATTTTTAGGTAAAAATGAGCTAATATATCGTACCTATAATTCACTTTCATGTAATAGTTTAACTATAAAGGTTTTTCTTTTATGATTAAAAAGGGCGAACATCTCTCAAGCAAAGTTACAACCTTTGTTTGAACTAGTGTTGGTCCAACCAACTCAGGATGAGGGTGCTTCCTCAGAAAGACTATCTGATGAACAACCATCACCCTCCCCTGCTCCCACTAGTGAAGTACCTTATGAGCCACACACTGACTCATCACCTGCTCACACTAGTGAGGTACCCATTTAGCAATCACCTTTCCCACCCCCAGAGCTACACCCACCCTATTGTTCCTTGATTCAATCCCTTCGGAAACCTACTGGTGAGAATCTTGGAGATCATTCATCCAATGATACATCCCTTTTAGGGAATGAGGATGACATGACTCTCCAAAATGTCTATGATCTTTTGAATCTCATTATGTAAACCGGTTACAGATCAAGCAAGGAATTCAAACTCTTGAAGGCTAAGATCACAAAGCTCAAGAACAAAGCTAAACTATCATCAAACATTTCAAAGCATATCTGAAAGACTGTCTCCATTGCGCAAAGATACCCCAAGGAAAGCTTCTCAAAGAAACATAGGATCACCAAGAGTCCTGTATCCAAACAAGGAGAAGATTGGCAAAAAGAGAATCGTCGCGGGAACAGTGCAAAGAGGATCCTCTGTTTATGTAATCCTGAAGATATCATTGAATCACATGGAAACAGAAAATGCTCAAAGTGAAGGGAGGACAAGAGAAAGGGGGATGAAGACAAGGAATTGATGAAGTTAGACTTAGTACTATGACAAGGAAGGAGTTAGTACCCTTGACTTTGAAAAAGTTAAGTACTGACATGCCAATAGTCTAGTACTGGACGTAATCCAAAGTTAGTACTGATGAACAAGTTGAAGGTACTGAAGAACACAATGAGGGTACTGAAGAGCAAAGAAAAGGTACTAAAGATCAAACTAAGGAAGAAATTGCTTCTCAAACACCACATCCAAACACCCACTTTCTAGATATTTGTAAAGAATGAAACACTAGCACACTTCTCCTCAACAATGAGTCAAGTCCAAAGCTGCTTCGAAAGAAAAAGAGAAAGAGTGGAGAGTGAAGGATGTTGAAGAAATTGATAGACCTAGGCCTACTTCTCAAAGATCACTTCTAACTTTAAAACCTCTTCCAAAGATTGATCATAAAGACAAAGGAAAGAAGAAAATTGAAGAAGAGGATGAATCTTAAAGTGAAGATGATGATATTCCTTAAGCTGTGAAGAAATTCAAACTAGCTTGGAGATGATGAAGAGTTGGCAAGGAAAGTTCAAGAAGAGTGGGAAGCTGAAGAGAGAGAAACAGAATTGCTGAAGAAAAAGCAAAACATGAAGCTCTCATTAAAAATCTTTAATGATATAAAGGACAAGCTATTGATGCAGACAGAATTCTTGCGAGAAGCTTCAAAGCAAGAAAGAGAGCAGTTCACAATTGAAGAAAAGAGCAAAAGTTCCTTCATGATACAATTGCCTACTATAAGAAAATCCTTGCTCCACAAAAGATCAGAGCCATCAGAAATATACCTCCAACCAAGAATCAATTAAGAAAATCAGATGATGACTACTTAAAGCATGTGGGGACATCAAACATTCTAAGTTGAAGAGTAAGTACGTTTGAAGAATACAAGCAATGTGAAAAGATAAAAAGGTCAGAAGAAGATTTCATTGCTATTGGGTCTGTTAAAGATGATAGACTGATCAAAAGAATGAATAAGAAAGATTCCTCCAAAAGAGAAGAGATCAAGCAGGAATCTAAAGAAGAAGTCAAGGAAGAGGATAAGGAGAAGAGAGATACAAGAGAAGAAGAAAGGCCCAGTACAAGAGCAAAAATGAAGCAAGAAAAAGAAGATTCAAAACGTATACATCTCTAAGATAACCCATCTGACATTGAGAAAAGAATGATGAGCTGAATTATTCTTGACAATACTCCAGATGATGACAAGGAAGTAATTATGAAATACTTGACAAGAAGTATCGCAATCATAGACTGAAGACCTAGAATCATGCACTAAACCATAATTTGAATGAATCTAAAAGATCAGATGAGATTAATATAATGTGGGTAACAAGAAGTGAATTGTCAAAAGAGAAGCTTCACACATTGATAAGAATGCTTCAGTATTTAGACGAGAGAAGACTTAGATGGCTAGTATAAAAACTTTGATGACATATATCAAGATAAGAATCCGAAGTTTTGATAAAGTACTTTGGGAGGTTTGATCATTAATGTTTCAACACCAGATGAACAAGATGATTTTGAACTCACAGCAGAATGGAAAGTAACAGTTAGAAGCCTAGCATAGTTCTTCAGGGTACACACTTTTGATAACTGATTGAAGGATTAGTCCGTTCACTCTGGCAAATAGAGAAGAAGTATCCTTTGAAAAAGGAAATACTGATGCAAATGCTAAAGCTAAAAATTGGAAATCTGAAGAAACAGAACATAAGGCTTTGGAATTGATACGATCTTATCAAGAAGGTATTGCTGATTTATGAATATAAAGAATAAGACTAGATGGAATGAAAGGGATTGAGATGTTGGCTAACCTACCACATCAACAAATGTTATAATTCACCATGCTTAATAGGCATAAGATTTGGCCTATCCACAAGCAAACTCTTTTGAGGTAAAAAACTTCTCAAATCCGTTTATGTTTACAAATTATACCAAAAATTGGTTGAGTGTTCTCAACTCACCTTGCTTTCTTGTGAAGAAGTTTGGCTAGTCCAAGTCAAACAGTTCTTGGTAAGACCACTCAAATCTGTGATAACTGATAGTTTGCTAAAAAACTATATGTTCTATCAAATGGCACCATCGTTATGACAATGAAGCAATGGCTAGTCCAAGACACAAACGGGTATTTGGTAAAGACCAAATCAAATCCGTTGAGTGATTGACAGTTTACCAAAAACATATGGTAATTTATCCTCACCAATTCTTAATGTAAGTTATCTATCCTAGAGCAAAACGCTACTGGTAAAGGAACATCAAATCCGTTAATGGCTGGTAGTTTGCCAAAAACTACAAAGCCAACTTAGTTGGATTGTAGGTAACAAGATGTTGCTGAGTAGCTGAAAAGATGTTGCTGAATTGCTGAAAAGACAAGGTTGCTGCTAAAGAAGTTAGATATTAAAAGATTAAGAATGATAAAGAGATGTTTGGATACATCCCCTCCTGTTTTTTTGCATAGATTGAAACAGAAGCTTTACAAGGATTGACGAAACAGACGTTAAATAGTTAAACATTCATGTTAAGGAAGGATTGTTTAGGATTAATGTTTTCTTAACTTAGTACCGACAGTACAAATAGTTAGTACTGACAGTTATACTTAGTACCGACAGTACAAAGTATTAAGTACTGTTAGTTAGTTAGTACCGTTAGTAGAAAGTTAGTTAGTACCGATGAGAAGATATTTAAAAGATATTTATGAGATATTTTAGAAAAAGATATGTAAGCCATTTAGGGTTATCCTTAGCATATAAAAGGATCACCTTTGGCATAGTTAAAAAAAAAGACAATTATAGAGAATTACAGACGAATACACAAGCTTAGCAAATCATATACAATATCATAGTTAGCAATCTGTAATCCTCAAGAACACATTAATAAAGTTGTTATTCAGTTGTTCATTGTTCTTCTTAAAAAAAAAAATGCCTGTAGTTAAGATTCCGCATTAACACATAGCATTGCATAGTCCCATTGTTCGACATAGATTTTAATATACATCTTGTTGCTATCATCCGTGTATAGGCTCAAAGAACCATTCAGTTTAAGAGGACCTCTTCATCATCTATACGATCATAGGAGTCTTCAGCATATCGTTAGATCAAAAATATGATGAATAGCACAAATTGAAATGCGGTCGCTGGATAGAGTTGTTTAGTGATTATGACTGTGAAATTAGCTACCATCCTGGTAAGGCGAATGTGTGTGGCTTGTATCCCTAAGTAGGAAAGAAAGATTAAATCCAAAGAGAGTTAGAGCTAAAAATAGACCCTTCAGTCGAGTAAACAAAGATAGGAATACTGACGGCTCAGAAAGGAGCTATGGATGATTTTATGGCAGATTGCAGAAAGTTAGGATGAAAGATAGAAAAACAGGAGAAGCGATGGAACCTTGTATTACCTGGATTGAATATAGGTACCTTTTAAAGGTGAAGGTGAGAACCCTGATAACGGAAGACGCCCATAAGGTAGAAGGTAACTTTGTACACCAAGTCTGATAAGATGTATTATGACCTTAAAGATAGGTATTGGTGGCCTGGAATGAAAAAGGATATAGCTGAGTATGTTAGTAAGTGTTTGACTTGTTTAAAGGTTAAGGCTAAACATCAAAGCCACTGGAGCTTCTCCAGCAACATGAGATTCCCGTATGGAAATAGGAAGGGATAGCTATGGATTTTGTGACTAAGTTACCTAGGACTAGTAGTGGGCATGACACAATCTGGGTCATTGTGGACCGATTGACTAAGTCTGCTTATTTTCTACCTATACATAAGGATTATAAGATGGAAAGGTTGGCTAGATTATATTTGAATAGATTGTTTGCTAGGCAGTGGTTGGCCGATAATCGATTATATCGTATCGATAGTCGTCTATCACATCAAGGTTTTGCAGGTACATGCCAGATGCATAGGAACTCTTTTGACATGAGTACGAGCGTTATCACCTGAGACCGATGGTCAGAGTAAGTGTACTATTCAGACTTTGGAAGACATGCTTAGAGAGTGCGTCCTAGACTTCGGAGGAAGTTGGGATGTTCATCTTCCGTTGGTTGAGTTTTCGTATAACAATAGTTATCATGCTAGTGTGAGATATCTCCGTTTAGGCATTTGTATGGAGAAAGTGTCGTTCGCCAATTAAGTGGGCTGAGGTTGGAAGAAGGTCATTGAGTTGATAGGACTTGAGTTAGTGCAATAGACTACCTTGAAAGAACAGGAAAACTCCAGATTAAGGAAAACTTAAGGCTGGTGCGTGATCATCAGAAAAGTGTATGCTGATAAGAGGAGGAATCCTCTGGAGTTTTAGTGTTAGGTGACTATGCCCCTTGCTCAAAGTGGTCCGCCTTGGATAGGTGGGTATAACGCTTTGGGAAACAGAAAGGAAGTTAGCACCTAGATTTGTTGACCATTGAGATTATCGAAATAGGTAGGCCCCTGGTGCTTATCGGTTAGAATTGCTTGAGGAATTGAATTGAGTTCATGACCACTTCCGTGTTAAACCTTAAGAAGTTTTTGGCTGATCCAACACTGCAAGTACCTTTGGATGAGATTCGAGTTGATGCTAAGTTGAATTTTATGGAAGAGCCTGTGGAAATTTTTGAAAGGGAGTTTAAGAAGTTAAAGCGTAGTAAGATTGTCATCATCAAGGTTCGGTGGAATTCAAAACATGCCCATAATTCATTGTGGGAACTGAAGAATCAATGGAAATTGAAGTACCCGCATTTGTTTAGTGATGTTAGTAGTTGAATTTTGGGGACGAAATTCTTTTAAGGGGGGTAGAATGTTGTGAAGATTAAAGAAACATTGATAATCTTTCTAGGACCTTCAAGCCATCTACGATATAATAACATTGAACATAAACATATGCACAGTGGAATTAGCACAAGAACAATGTTACTCTAACAAGGTTTTACCAAACATTCTAAGCCCCAATATTATTTGATCAGAATAATATGGTTACATCAATGAACTGTAACATGAATCGTAAGATCCTTGAGGCTAAACCTAACATATGGCGTCTACATAACACACGCCTGGAATACACACATACGTTTAGGTACAGGAACTCACAAATTGTACACCTAAACCTAATGACCTGTATCTCTTTATATAATAGAGATATTAGGTTTATAAAAGATAAGAACAAATAAAGATATTAATAAATCTTTTAATCATTTAAGTTTATCTTCAGAATCTTCAAAATCTTCCATCTTCTGAATAATTCCTCCTTTGTCTTTTAAGTCCCTTATCTTTCATATGTTTTGTCTTATCAACTCAAATATAATTCCCAACAATCTTCCCCTAGTTGATAATGACAAAACCAAAATAAGCACGAGCTTCTTCCCCTAAAGCTAATATATATGAAAGAATAAAACTATACCACCAAGGATCTACAAGTTGCAAATCATCTTTGTAACGCCTTCTTCCCCTTTTTGTTATAATGAAATAGGAGACTAAAGTATGCAACTTTGATTTCGACAACCACTATCACACTTCTAATCCAAGCATTCTAACTTCTCAAATTACCCACCATTAAGCACAATAAGAAAAATGAACTTGAGTAGTATAAACTTACACTAGCAGTAGTAATAATGACTAGCAGTAGTAAAAACCCTCACCTCGATGTAACATATAAATGGTTAAACATTTTAACATTAAGCTTCCCTTGAAACCCATATGTTAACCATTTCTTGAATCTTCAATTCTGTAGGCTCTATGTAATGATTACTGATGAAGAAAACTAAGTATAACGAACTTGATGCTGACGTAGAACAACCCAAACTTGTATCTTATGTCTTGTACTATCCACGTGACTCCAAACTTATAAATAAATCTATGAAATATAAGTAGATCGCAACCTCTTGACAAAAATCCTCATCTTCTGTGAGACACCAGACTAAAGTGATAGCAAATGTGAGCTTTGAGCACCATAAAAAAAATCACACACCTTTGCTAGATTCTGACAAGTCTTCGTCATATCGTTTCTAAGCATGAACAAGTTATCTTTAAAGTGTAACACCCACTTTAAGATATGATAAGAACAGGCATCCGAGAAACTCCACTTCAACGTCAAATAAGCAATAAAAAATTCTCTTCGTAACCAATTAATCCAAGAAAATATGAGCCTTTAAAAACAGTTAAGAATATATAAACCATAAACAGAAAATCAAACAAACTTGATTTTCACCTTCTGTCCTAGATCAGTTTATGTGTATTGTCCGATATCTGTCAATACTAACAGTAGAAACATTTATATCAGATAAAACTGGCAGTACAAATATCTATAGTTAGCAGTACAAATTTAACAACGAACAGTATAAACTTTTCCTTCAAACCCAAGCTTAGGAACACTTTAACTGTTACAAAACCGTCACTGATCCGTCACAAATTTGCATGCTCCTTCCTCCCATTCATTTTAGCGACACTTAGTTTGTTACTAATCCGTCACTAAACTATCACTATTTGGTATTCTCCTTGCTCCCATGCTTTTAGTGACACTTTTAGTGTCAGTAAACTGTCACAAATTCTTTGTTTGATAATGACCAGTAGCTCACCAAATTTGTTTCTTTTTATCAATAAGCTTTATACACAGAAGCTTTATACCAACATGTGTTTTTCCATATACTGAATAACCAAGTAACGACTATTAGCAGCATTAACCAAACTTAGCAGCATAAACGTCTCCTGGGCAGTATTAAGTATATAACGAGCAGTATTAAAATGTCTTGGACGTGCAACATTATCTTTTCTTTTGACAACACTAACACGTTATGACAACTTGAAGCATAAATCATATAACAAGCAGCATTAACAAGAGACTCAACAGCATTAACGCCTACTGCTGCTTCATTGTTTCAGCTTTAAACGATTACCAAAACATCATTCACTAAAATCATGCGCTCAAGACATCTATAACTAGGGTTATGCTACTATTGTTGATGATTGCAACAATATGGATACCTTGAACAGATCTAGCAAAATATTAATGTTATCATGCAGCAAACCCTAGTATGAGCATTAATCTCATACTCTTTCTGTTGCCAATTGCTGCCACGAACCCTTTTATCTTCTATAGCACCGAAACCCGTCACATCCAAATATAACATCATGATTGATCTAAGATACATAAGATCAGAAATACGCATCATGAAGCTTCTTGTAACACGAATGATGAGATCAGAAATAATGAATCTGATAGTCAAAATCCTTCTTGTAATTAGGGTTTCCTTGATCTCAATTTGACAATACAAATCGTGCATTAAAACCACAACTCGAAACCCTTTTAAAAATAGTAACAACAATTTATCAATCGTATTGCATACTCATAACAGGTAGAGAGGATGATCATAAACATTGTTATATCAACTTATCTTCAAAACCCTAGAAAACTTTTTATCCAAAATGATTTCTTGAAAATTAGGGTTTTAGGGTTTCTTCAAAAACCTTGTAGATCCTAGATCAAGAGCCACGAGGCTCTGATACCAATTGTGGAGATCATTAGAATCGTTGTAAGCTCAGTTTGTTTAGAACTTTAATCTAGGATTAACAATAACAAAGAACAATAGAATGCACAGCGGAATAAACATTGAAAACATTCTTTATTATTGCCTAACAAGGTTTCATCATCATATTTATACAATGACTACTACAAGCCCCAATCTTACTTGATCAATGGTAAGACAGTTACATCAATAGGATCAAACTAATGACCTTGGGGCTAAAACATATCCTAGCATCTACATCTTCTTGTGGGACGTGTAAACCCACACACACACGTTTTACACCTTTGGTGCACACACACACTTTTTGGCACACTAAAACTATGTGTCTATGATCTCTTTATATAGAGAGATTATAACTTACAAAGGAAGTTAACATAAAGATATAAATAAGTAAATCTTTTAAACATTTAAGGAATATCATCATATCTTCTGTTATCTTTATCTTCTTAAGGAGATCTTCCAGAATCTTCATATTTTGATATCTTTGACTAAATCTTCAATAATTCTCCACCAGCTTGTAAAATTCTTTAATGACAATTATGGTCCTTATGTTTCATTATTGATTTGTAGTGGTCAAGATCAAAGTTGCTTATATTCATATGTCCCCTATTGGATTATGACAAAAGGTTTTGATGACATTTAACACACACAAGGAGATAGACAGAAGATGAAGATGCGGTGAAGCCTAATGTAAGGGAAATGAATTAACCATATTTATTCAAATTAAAATGCAGGTTTGTTTATTAGTGCAATAATTACTTATCTCGATGTGGCATATCATTCTTAAGACTTAGGCGTTACTTCTTCCTAAGACCTAGATACGAAGAATTATGTCACACTTAAACGTATCCGCATAAAGCATCCTTTTTATTGATTATAATTCATCTTAGAAGGAAATAATGGTAATCTTATTGGATTCTAGCTCATCGAGACTTTACTAACTTACTGCTTACGGTAATTTATATAAGTGGTAGTTCACTGTCCAAACTAAGCCAAGGGAATCGGAACGTTATTTTTTAGAATCAATTCTAGGTCACCTGCTAGTCTAACTTGTTCACTAAACCAAAGGCACTATCCGATATCTAGTTAAGCTACAGGCGATATCCTTAGACATAGATTTAGCAGGACTTTATTTGTGATCCTATTAATTCCACCTATGTAAATTACTATGTGAGAACTATTCGATATCTAGTTAAGCTACAGGTGATATCCTTATATACAGATTGAACGCATATTAAAGCACATAATAGAGTATCATGTGATAAAAATAATCAATATACACACGATAAATTAAGCATTGAGATTAAACTCAAACCAAAACATTGAAATCTTCATAATTATGGCTAATACCTAAACGGTATCATCCCAATAACATTTTGATGAATATAAAACATAATAATCAAAATCAAACCAAGGTAAAACTTAACCAAGTTAAACGAATGATACCAAAGATCAAACGATTATCAAGAGTATATGAATTACAAGGGTTTCCCTATGGATTAAAGCACGTTGCTGCACCTTCTTGGCTTCTTTTGTCTTCTAAAAATCAACCTTGGTGGTTTAAAGCACATCCTAAATTGTATTTAGGGTTTGGTATTTATAGACTCTGAAAATTGGTCGATACGGCGTATTGGAACTCACTACGGCGTATCGGGGTTGCTTGGCGTGGGCTCCACGAATAAAATATTCTAGAATTTTCTTGGAGCTGGTTTGGTTATGATTTTTTTTACAACCATATCGAATGTTGGATATGGCGTTACTTGACCATACGGAGTATTGGGTCTTCTGATATAGAGTATTGAACAATACGAGTTATTGGGTTTCTGATACGGAGTATTGGCTGAAAACATGTTTTTCTTGATAGTTGACCAAAGTATCATGTGGCGTATCTGTTGATGTTGATACGGCGTATTCTTCAAAGTTAGGCAATGGTCTTGAGTTCTTCAAAGTCTTAAGATACAGCATATTCTTCAAGAATGATTTAGGCGTATATTGATTCAGAATCAAGTGACTTTCTCAAAAACTCTTTGTGTATGCTTCAAAACACGTCTTTTTCTTTGTTATTTCGCCAAATGCTCGATAATTACTGCAAATAGCAAATAAAAATGATTAAGTACCAATTCGTGCAATAATCATACAATATGCGTTAATTACACGGGATAAATGATGCTATAAAAGTGATGTTATTTGATGTCATCAAATATCCCCCCACTTGAATCCTACTTGTTCTCAAGTAGCCTTTAGAAGTTTATAAAAATGTATCCCTAAGGATTTTTTAGTTATGTACATGTATATTGATCTTTTTCAAGTTACACAACAAACACCTCAGAAAATAGGAAAATGAAAACACTCAAATCACTCAACTAATCTATGTGGTAACATGTAACTAACTTACTCAATTGCTCAGTCGTGATGAGTATTCTATCATTAGCTTGGCAAGGATACACATCTCCACCACTAGAGCTAAGGAGTAACAAGTTTTATAAAAGGTAAAATGGGTTTTTATATAAAGCATTTAGGGTTGATCATTCTACAATCTTTCACTAAAAGTACCACACCAACAAGGCAGCTGAAGCACACATACATGGCCGTAATGACGGTATATACATGTGTGTTCGATCACATCCTCATTCGAGTTTAACCAAGGGTTAGGATGAAGAATGATATAGGTTAGGGATCTTCTAACTTTCACCAATAGTAATAAACCAACGAGATAGTTAAGACATGCATACATGGCTGTAACAACAGAATAGACATGCACACTCGTATAGATCCTCGTTCGAGTAAAACACAAGCTTAATGATTAGGAAAGGGAATTAAATTATTGTTAAATAAAAATTACGAAACAAATAGATTAAGTCTAAGATACAAGTTGCTAGACACTTTTCTTGACCGTTACCATGATTAATACCCAACTATTTATAAACGTCTTGATCATAGATTAAAAACAACAACCAAAGTTGGCGTTCCCGTAATGGTCAACTTTCCTTACATCCCATACTTTACAGACAGCGGCGTACTCTCACACTTTATACAATCGTTGATTTTTTGAACGTATCAATGAATAATCGATTCCTTCAAATAATTCCTTCGGTTTTGGCTTTACGAAATGATCATCTTCAAACTTTCCACCTCTTTTTTTGTTGCGATTTTTCTGATTTTTTTGAAAAAGAATTTCATCAACTATACTAACTACAAATCTCTGTGTAATTTGACCATCTTCACGATCATAATAGCTCCGTATAATTCCTTCGATAGCTCTTCATTCTTCGGACGTACCAATAATTGTGATGGTAGTAAAAATACATGAGTTTTGACTACTTTATACATTCCCATTTGCAATGTGTAAATTTCTTTCCAGCCGTATTAAAGATAGAAAATGACACAAGACTCAGGAAATACATACTTTACACTTTAAGCAACTAGCAACTGTAAATGGACTTAATCTAACAGGGTAGGCTAAGGTGTAAAGGTGTAACGAAACAAACATTTGGTGTTATTCCTAAAGGATTGGCTCTATGGATTTTTCTAGAGGTATCTTACTCTTATAATGAGAGTAAACAAAGGGTTTATACGGGGGTTAACTAACCAGTGTAGTTAGCTAATAAAACAACATGTATAGGCTTTTTGGGGGTAATTCTAAAATGTACCATTTTAAACAAGTTACTCTCATCTAAATCATAGTAATATCATTGTGGTCTAGAATAGGATATACAAGCCAAGTTCTAAAGTCTACACTTCACGACACACTCATATTTTTGTGGAATTTGGGTAAACATTTAGAAAACGGAATAAGGCTTAAATCCTCACATATCTAATAAGGGCTATTGTGTGCAGGATTATGTTAATAGGTATTACACATAAAAGTATGCTTGAAAATTTTTTTTAAATTTAGCATAATTTAAGCATTTTATGTGAAAATAGGACAAGGTATATATTCTATTCCATACCCCTACTTGAATTAATTACAACGTCCTCGTGGTATAGTTTTAAACATTAAAAGGGAAATAAAAAGAATTAGAACATGAAGAAACTCCCTGATATTTGCTCGGTAGATTCTCCTATGTAAGTTTATTGACAAGTTTCCAGATCGTAGATACTCACGCAATTATTGTCGATTTTTTTCCTTTGAGGTCCTGTGTAAAATATAGGAAAACAGTGTAATTTTTTTTCTTCGGTGTATTCCTTGGTTATTAATCTTGAAATAAAACCTTAATCAGTTACAGGAGTCGATACGCCTTATCCATTACCCTTGATACGTCGTTATTGATACCTGTGTCACGAATACGATGTATTGTTTTTACGAATACGTCGTATAGACTTATGCTTATAAAATAAAGACGGATAACGTCCAGGAAGGTTATCACGCCCGTATCCATGGGGTTTGGATATGCCGTATAGACAGTCTGGGAAGACAGACTCGATAACAAAATTGAAAATACATTTCGAGTTGTCTCCCGGCAAGCACTTTTGTTTACAGAAAAGTATTTAAGTTAGACTTGCCCGGGAAAATAATTTAATTCCCAATCCTTATAAAAAACAACATGGGCTCGGAATAGAATGCCAAATGGCACATCCAAATTCTTCGATTATAAGAATCGAATGGATCCCTTGGTAACATAATTCCAAGTCACGATATTATTATTTAGATCCTTGATAAAAAAATTCAGTTTTGAAAAGTTCACTAATTCTATCATGACTTGTTTCCAAAAGCTTATTTGACCTTTGTGCATAGGTACTAGCATCCGTATTTATTACATTACCCCCCGAAGATTTTTTGATATCGATTTTGTCATCATCATTATCCTAATCCGATTTTGAATCATCAGGATAAATTACGTTAAAAGGAAATGATTATTTAAAGTATAAAACGTTTTGTTCATCTTCATCACATTCAGAAAATGATGTTTCATCTTTCAAATTAAATTCATCGATATGTTGATGACTTATGGTAGGTTCAGTTAAGAAATCTAATTTAGACGTTAGAGCATCATTGTAAACAATGGCTGGAAATTCATTCTTAAAATCTTTAAAGTAGTCTAAATCATCAAAATAACTGAACGTACGCTTGGGTGACGGAAAACGAAGGCATATTGACTTTATCATTATCATTTTTCGAATCCGTTTTTAAATCTTCGACATAAATTATTTTATAGGAAAATGAATTTTTGTCATAAATTACTGTGTAATCTTCATCGTCAAATTAGTCAAACGATATTCTAAAGTTAATTTTATTATCGTTAAGAGGACATACCGTGGGTTCACATGAGAGTGTTAATTCAGATGTAAACATGTCATCAAAGACTATAGTCTGAGGGAATTCGGTTTCAATAAACTATGGTCGTGAATTTGCTTTATCATCCCGATCTTACCATAGTAGCAGTTTCCCAGTTATACACCTTACCATTCCTACGAGCTTTTTCTTCCTCAAGCCTGATGTATTCTTCCATAGTTATGTTGGGGTCGTTCATATTTACTTGTAATAAATTTGCTAGGAAAGAAAACTCTCAAATAGCTTAATACACCGTATTTAGTAAACTGAATACGCCGTATTGACGATAGAGTCGAATACGATGTATTGGTTTAGAAAAAAATTATACGCCGTATCAAGATGTTGATTTAGCCGTATTGAGTATTCGACTCAGAAGTTACATGCATTCTGTAATAATGCCAGAAACACACATATGTAAAATATACAATGCAGAATATTCAACACACAAACAAACACACAAAAATGCAAATTAATCTAAGATAAACTAAACTGAAACACTAATAAAAACAAGAATTAAACGCCAAAAACTTGTTGTGTAGGTGTTATTATATTTGTTATCAAGTTTTACTATTTTTTTATGCCGACTATACCTAAAAACAACACTTTAACGGGCAGTGTACCCGATCGGTTGTAGTTTCGTGGTAAGTAGGGTGTCGATCACTAAGAGCGAGAGCGTTAATTCCTAGTTCTATCAGTATTTTAGTTATCTATGTTAGTATTAAATTAATCTAATTTATGATAAACCTAAGTTAAACCTAAACTAATGGTAAAAGAGGGGTTTCAGCCTGAGAGATTGGCATAATTTTTGGTATCTAACCTAACGTTTTGATGACAATTAACACACACAAGGCGATAGATAGAAGATAAAGATGCGGTGAAGCCTAATGTAAGGGAAACGTATTAAGCATATTTATTCCAATTAAAATGCAGGTTTGTTTATTAGTGCAATCATTACTTATCTCGAGGTGGCATATCATTCTTAAGACTTAGGCATTACTTCTTTCTAAGACCTAGATACGAAGAAATCTGTCACAATTAAATGCATCCGCATAAAGCATCCTTTAAATTGATTATAATTCATCTTAGAAGGCAATAATGGTGATCTTATTGGATTCTAGCTCATAGAGACTTTACTAACTTACTGCTTACGGTATTTTATATAAGTGGTAGTTTCACTATCCAAACTAAGCCAAGGGAATCAGAATGTTATTTGTTAGAATCATTCTAGGTCACCTGCTAGTCTAACTTGTTCACTAAACCAAAGGCACTATCCGATATCTAGTTAAGCTACAGGCGATATCCTTAGACACGGATTTAGCAGGACTTTATTTGTGATCCTATTAATTCCACCTATATAAATTACTATGTGAGAACTATCCGATATCTAGTTAAGCTACATGCGATATCCTTAGATATAGATCGAACACACATTAAAGCACATAAACGAGTATTATGTGATAAACATAATCAATAACCAACGATAAATTAAGCAATCGAGATAAACAAACCAAACATTAAAATCTTCATAAATATGGCTAATACCTAAAGGTATCAGCCATAACAATTGTGATGAATACAAATATAATAATCGAATCAAAAAAGGTAAACTAATCGAGTTAAACGAATGATACCAAAGATTGAATGATTATCAAGAGTATATGAATTATAAGGGTTTCCCTATGGATTAAAGCACGTTGTTGCACCTTCTTGGCTTCTTTTGTCTTTTGAAAATCAACCTTGGTGGTTTAAAGCACATCTTAAATCGTATTTAGGGTTTGGTATTTATAGACTCTGAACGTAGCCCTGAATTCACGTGGGAACGTGAAGATCAGATGAAATTGAAATACCCGCATTTGTTTAGTAATGTTAGTAGTTGAATTTTGGGGACGAAATTCTTTTAAGGGGGTAGAATGTAACATTTGCCCTTTTTGTGTTCTGAATATTTCATTAATAGTCCTTTGACTATTTGACTTTTGTCAGTTTATTCGGATTTTGTACCGTGTTGACGGTGGTGATTTTTATGAGATATGTGATGATTGGAGGTTTATTGTGATTAATAATCCCTTTTGAAAGGTATTATTGTGTTATGTGTAATCCGGGTGGTTTGACCCGTGAATTTTGAGTAATGCCGAAAAACGAGTCTGACACGTCCGTTAATGTCCAAATGAGTTTTGAAGGGTGTAAAGTGAAAATATGTCGTGTAAATACTCTAGGTTAATCAAAAAGTATTTTTAAAGTGAATAAAAATGCAATTTAACTTTGGGGTAAATTTTACGGTTGAGTTTTACGAGTATTTAAGTGATCCCGACACGAAAAGAAAGGCCCGGGACTCCCTTGGATCCCATGGCCGGTCATAGCAAGAAAAGAGAGACAAGGAGGCTTAATTTTAGCTCCTTTGTCTAAAGTTGTACACATAAGATGCCATTTTTCCCAAAAATCCTTATCATTTCATTTTCAAAAAAAAACACACCTAAGAGTGTGTGTGTGTTCGT
Source organism: Tanacetum coccineum (assembly GCA_026074375.1). Taxonomy (NCBI): domain Eukaryota; kingdom Viridiplantae; phylum Streptophyta; class Magnoliopsida; order Asterales; family Asteraceae; genus Tanacetum; species Tanacetum coccineum. The sequence goes on from BQNB010020537.1 coordinate 41,278, forward strand.
CCGCACCTACAACAACACAAACACATAAAATTTTGAAGTTTGATCAAGAAAACATGAAGACATAAATATTTGGGGTTGATTCTAGTGTTTGGTTATTCATTTAAACAACGTTTGGGTTGTCCGGTTCGTGTCGAAATCTACAAATTTAAAGATTTTCTTGTAAGTTTTCAAATTTAAATTTCGTTTGTCCTTTTGGGTTTATTTTGATGCATATATGTTAGTTGTACAAGTTGATCGTTGTGAAAATTAATTTTTTTGAGGGAAACGAAAGAAAAAGGCGTGTTTGGTTCGTGTGATATAAAAAGGAAAAGAGGGTTTTTTTTGTAGTTTTGATGTTGTGGTCGTGATGGTTGAATAATACATGATGTCAGAATGCTTATTTTTGATAGTAGCTTGTATGGCTTATTCGGGCTTATTTTTAAGCTATTTCTTGGCTTATTTTGGGCTATAAGCCACGAACCACTTCCCAAAATCACTAGGAAAGTGATTTTGATTATTTTTGTGTTATGGCGTATGTTGTGGACTATTTTTGAGGCTTATGGTAGTAACCAAATGCGATACGTAGCTTATTAGCTTATTTTCAAGCTTAATGTACGTATTTTGGAGTTTATGGACTCACGACCCAATAAGTCTATTTGAGCCGCGACCTAATGGGAGGGCTTATTGTGGTCCGGATTATTTCTACATATAAGTATATACTTATATATGTAAACGGACTTTGGTTTTGGACTTAAATAGTATTTTGGACTTATATATGTCCTAATGGACCCTTGTTGGGCCTTAAGGCCCAATAAGCGATATGTAGTAGTTATGAGAATTTTGATGGACTTTTAAAAGTGGAAATGTATTTACGAAGTGATATTGAACGATATTTTGGGAAAAACGTGTTGGTAAGCGTTAACGATTGAGATTTTGGAATTTTGTCGTAAAGTGTCGAATCGAATTTATGAAAAGTGTTGAAAATAAGGTTTTAAACCTTGGAAAACGTTGTAAAAGCGTACGGGTCATGTCGAAATTTCGTAAAAAGTTTATACATAGAAACTTTCTTAAAAACATGATTTTTGATTTTAAATAATAATATAATATTTAATTATTTTATTTATTTAATAAATTCACTAAAAGACGAAAAATATAATTTTTCTCGAAACTTCTCTAATGTGTTTATTATGAGTAAACGTTTTGTTGATCCCAATGAACAGATCTTGAACTCCTTAGACTTATTGTAAAAAAAAAAAGGTTTAGTTATCCTTGAATAAATCCAAAGGCACTAAGATTGAAACTTTGAGTGTATGATATAAACTATGCGGAATCTAGTTTATACCACTAAGAAGAATAACAGTAATGAATGTTTAACACACATAAATATAACCAAAACAATAAGCTCCAATATGTTAATACGAAACACTCTTTGCGACTTGAGTTATCGTTACAACATTGAGCTATGCGTTCATAAATACTTTAAAAGAGTGATTTATCTTGACTTATGCTTAGGCTTTCTTTTATACACCACTTAAAACATAATAGGCTTACAAAAAGCGTATAATGATAATGCGATATATGATTCCTAATTTAAACTCATGCTTATCATAATTGAATTCACTAACTATACAAGACTAACAACACTAAGTTTTAACTAACAGTACTAACTATACTGGCAGTACTAACAATGTACTGGCAGCACTAACTATAATTGTAGCAGTACTATATATACTTAGACTATTTTTCTTTAACTTCTATCCAGCAAACAATCCTTGATCCGAGATTAACTTCCAAAACTAACAGTAGTAACTTCAGAAGCCTTCAATTCCTAACAATCCTCCCTTAAACTTGATATTCACCTTTTTAATCATCAAGCTTCTTGAGTATCAGCATCTTGATCATCAGGAGGATGTATCCAAACAATCTTCTACTTCTGAAGTTGTGATCTTGTAAATCTGAGAAGCTCAAATGCCATTTCACTTTCATAATCAACCTTTAGTCTTCGATTTAGCATCCTTGAAAGCATTTATTGAGTTAGACGATATTTCTTCTCAATCATCATGTGAATAGAAACTCCAGTATTCATCAACAGTACATGTAATCCATGAATGATGTCTAAATATCTCTAGCTTATCACTAGTGTAGGTCTGTTGATTTTCCATATTTCATCTTTTCATTTAAGCTCAAATAAGGTCTTTAGATCATCAACTAAAAGTAATAAGTATATCCTTCTAGAATTGTTGTCTAATCTTCTTTCCATTTACACAACTATGTAGTTCTATCACATTCTTGTCTGTAAAAATCATTCATTGCATCCTCACTGAATATCTTATAAATTCTTTGAAACTTCCATCTGCTTTGATATTTGATAACTACATCATATTTCATTTTAAATATGTGTTTCCAATCTACAAATTGGATTTTGGTGGCTCAGTGATTCAACATTGATAGCAACATCATCCCTTGGAACTACATCCATACTATCTCTGAGCTCTTTTTCTCAGCATCATTATCGTCTTCTAGTTTCTGTTTCTTGGAATTTTCTTCTTTAGAATCTGCTCTTGGTCTCTTTTTAGTGATTTCTGCTTGCTGTTGATTATAAGTCATCAATCCACTTCTTCTCTCTTTCATATAACTTCTGAACTTCTTCAAAGTTCTTGATGCTTTAGTTGTTGCATGAGTTTATTGATCCATTTGTTTGAGGTAAGTGTAATCATAATGTTCTCTTGACTTGAGTTCTTGTAGGTGGTTTGCTCCCTATTTTGCCTCACCTACTCTTTTTGCTGCCAATTATTTCTTTCTTCTTTTAAAGAATTCTGCTAACAATCTGGATATTTCTTTAATTGTGTACTTTTCTTGCTCTTCATGTGTCAGACTTACAGCCAGTTCATGATCAACATCTATTATGGCTTGAATTTCATCAAACTCTTCAAGTAAAGCTAGCATTAGTAGCTCTTCTTTTTATTTTTTACTTTTGTATTTCTTTTTGTGCTCTGTCACAACTTGCTAACTCTTTTCCTCAAGTAATCTTTTAAGCGATACTCTGCATCAATTTACAATTTTGAGCTTTATCCCTTGACCCTTCTTTTTACTTTCTCAAGTTTCTCAGGTTCTTCTTCAACCAGTACACCCTTACCTTTGTCTTTTAGATTAATAGTTGGAAGAGGTTGCAGTGTAGTTATTGATCTGATAGGTCTAGGAGAATCTTTTACATCTTTAATAGCAACTCCTTTCTCCTTAGATTTCTCTTCCTTTCATCTTTATTCAAGCTGAAATATGGGCAATGGTAAGATCTTCTTTCTTAAATCGCGATGCCAGCAGTTTGTGGAGGTGTTCTAGGTTCAACCAATACTAATTGCTACACCATCGCAGTAGTAACTGGTGCATACTAGCAGCTTCCAAGTCAAATGGTGAATCTCTAGGATACCAAAGGCCCAATTTAGGTTGACCTTTCAAGTATCTAAAGATCCTCTTCACAGCATGAAGATGTGAGGTTTTAGGTGTAACTTAGAACCTTGCACAAGCACACATAACAAACATTATGTCAGGCCTAGAAGTTGTTAAGTACATCAATGATCCAATCATTGATCTGTATATATTGAATATCCACATTGTCAGCTTCTTCATCCTTGACCAATGCCTTGTTAGGCTCCATAGGAGTGCTTGCTGTTTTCAAAGTGGCAAAATCAAACTTCTTTAATATTTCAGCCACATATTTGTCCTGGCTAATGAGGATTCCATCCTCCTTCTGCTAAACTTGTAATCCTAAGAAGAAAGTGAGTTCCCCTATAGAACTCATCTGGAATCTCTTGTGCATCAACCCTTCAAACTCGTCACATAAAGACTTCTTTGTCGATCCAAAGATGATATCATCAACATACACTTGTACTAACAAGATATCACCTTTTTCCTTCTTGATGAACAAAGTCTTATCAATAGTGCCTCTTCTAAATCCATTTTAAATTAAGTAGGTACACAAGGTCTCATACTAGGCTCTAGGAGCTTGGTGTAGACCATATAAAGCTTTTTCTACCTTAGACACTTTGTTAGGAAAATGTGGATCTTTAAAACCAGGAGAAAATGTGGATCTTTAAAACCAGGAGGTTGGCAAACATATACCTCCTCTTCAATAGTACCATATAAGAAGGCACTCTTCACATCCATCTGATACACAATAAACCACATAAATGATGCATAGGCCAAAAATAACCTGATTGCTTCTATTCTAGCAACAGGAGCAAAAACCTCATCATAATTAATTCCTTCTTCTTAGGTATATCCTTGTGCAACCAGTCTTGCCTTGTTTCTCACTACAATGCCTCTCTCGTCTTTCTTGTTTCTAAAGACCCATTTTGTTGCAATGGCGCTCTTGCCATTAGGTAGATTAACCAGAGTCCAAACCTTTTGAAGTTTAAATTGCAAAAGATCCTTTTGCATTTCCTCTACCTAGCTTGGATCTTCCAAAGCTTGAATAACCTTTTTGGGTTCTTTTTGAGAGAGAAAACAGGAAAATAAGCAGTTTTGATAATCTTTGTGATTTGTTCTCCTCTGCTTATTAATGTAACACACCATAGCATGTTCATCAGAAATCTTGGTCATTCTCCTTGTTTGAATGGCTGAATTTAAGTCTCTAATGATTTGGTCTTTAGGATGATCCTTATCAATTTTGGTTGTGAGAATAGGACTGACATTCATGGTTGTTTCCAAGTTGTTTAGGTCAGCCTCTACACCCACATCTTCATCATCATAAGCATTACCAAAAATTCCAGTATCATTCATTAGAGTCACATTTGAAACAGGTGGAAGTGTAAATGCATTTTTGAAAGGAGAAAATTGTTCAAATAGATGTTCCTCAAATGCATTAGAAGCTTCAACAGCATTAACTGGTGATGATAAATCATCATCAGTATAAGATGGTCCAGCAGTACTAACAGGTGTACTAACAGTATTAATACTATCAGTACTGTTAGTATGTACAGTCTGCTTTTTTTTGTTGAAGTAGCCTTTCAAACTCACCTCTTGTGGCTTGATCATCCTCCCCATCTTTATCTAAAGCTCCACTTTCATCCATTTCAGTAGGCTTCTTTTCAGCATCTTCTTCACTGACCTTAGGATCTTGAGAGATTAATGGATCAGTTATGCAGATAGGTATTAAGATGTACTCTTGTTCAGGTTCTATCTTCTTTTCAGCTTGACCTGCAACCAATGTTTTGAAAGGCTCAAGGCGCACTAAGGCGCAAAGGGGGTCAAAGAGCCTTGAGGCGAGGCGCAAACCAAAGCGCGGGATTCATAAATATGAGGCACACTAAATACATTAGGTTTTTTATAACATACGTGCCAATTTTATGCAAATTAAATAACACAAAATAATATTTAGATACTTAATACTTAATAGTTATAACATCAAATATTCCATTAAGAAAGCTATGACTACACGTTTTATTTGACAACTCGAATTGGAAATTTAGCATTTTCACATATAGCCAGCAAATTCGTTACTGAAATAGTAACAAACAGTTGCTTTTATTGTTAATGAAATATTCACATGCATAAGAATTTAAAGAATGATCATCTAGTCTTGATATACACATGGTTAAATTAAATTGTTGTCACCTGTTACATCGAATATTTTAAATTACATCATTGTCACAGAACAAGTTCTTACAACTATTATATCTATAAAATTGTTAAATATACTAAATTCTTTGTACAATCACTCGACAACTACTTATAATCAACAAAGAGTGAATACACATATTTATCAAATTAGAAAGAGAAGTTTAATGAAAAAATTCAATACTTACCGGAAGAAATGGAGGAATGTGAAGGAGTGACGGCTAATTGTTTCACTGTAAATACTTTATTACTATGTATTTGTTATTTCATAAAGTAGAGTTATTAGATATAAGGCCCATGTTTTATTAGATATAAGGCCCATGTGTCTTAATATTTAGATAAAAAGGCCCAAAACTCGTTACATCTTCTAGGCGCGACTAGTCTCAAGGTGCAAAATCCTAAGGCACTGTGATTTTTATGGGATTTATGCATGTCGTGAGCCTCGATCTAAAAAAATCCCAAGGGCTGGTGCCTTGAGCGATTTAGGGAGTAGGCGCGCCTTAGGCGCGATTTTTAAAACATTGAATGTTATCTCTTTTCCCTTTACCATCTCCAAAGGAAACAAATCCACCATCTTCATATTCAGTAAGATAGCATTTGTTTCTAGTCATGTGCCTTGAGCAACCACTGTCAATAACTCTTTTTTCCTTGTACTCCTTCTGTTGTGGGTTGCCCTGCACATAAAATAAGAGAATTAGGCTCTTTTGGGGATCCAAGCCATTATAGACTTGGATCTGCCTCTTGCATCATTATAAGAATATTTCTTGAAAGTATTTGATGCACTACTGTTTTTGGCTTTCCAAACCCAGCATGCTGAGGCCTTAACAGCATTAGCCCCTTTTCCCTTATTTTCACTTACTATTGCTCTATACCTAGCAGTAGTATCTTTTACCCTGACAGTATTAACTGTTTTATTGAAAATACTGTTCTTGTTTATGTTAAATGGCCTTGTGACTTGTGAATATCTCTTTTTGTAAGTATTTGATATTGATCTTGGATGATTCACAATTGGTTTTGAGCCAGCAGTATTAACTTGTCTGACCAGTATTAATTCTAGCACCAGCATTATTAACACTTGCACCAGCAGTATTAACACTTGCACCAGCAATATTAATTTTGCCAAACCTGGTTAATACTGCTTGTGGAACAAATCTTTTATTAGGGTGAGGGTGAGTAATTTTATTAGCAAAGCTCTTGTGATTCACCCTTCATGAGTTGTTCCACACTGGTCTTATAACCTTTTTATCACACACATAATGAAGATGCTCAAAACTACCACTAACATAACAAGCTTTATTGATCATTTTAAAGTCACTTCCTAGTCTTTGGGACATTAGATTGTTCCAGTTTCTTTGGTTTCCCCTAGGATAGTGTTTGTTTTGTTTAGGTGTTTCTACCTTCTCTACTGTTTCCCTAGTAGACTTAACAAATTTTATCTTTTCAGTGCTAGGTCTAATAGTTTTCCTTAACATTAGGTATAAATTCTACCTCACTATCATCATCAGAATTCCAATCCTCAATGACTGGAGGTCTAAAGCTGTTTTCCCTAATAGTTTTAGGTTCTACTGCATCACCATTATTTTTTACACCAGCAGACTCATGATTTGACACAACTTTCTTAACATTACTAGGTGTAACAACAGTAGTAACATCCATATTCTCACTTTCAACTATTTCATCCATAAATGTTAGATCAGGTTTGCGAGGTATGAAATTCCCTGTATAAGGTGGGGGAACTGCATGATATCCCTTGGACTTATTATACTCCTGATTTTCTAACATCTCAGATGAATTCACAAAACTTTCTACTGCAGGAGAAGCTGTAGTAGAAGAAGCTGCATTATATCCTAGTCCAGTTTTAAACTTGTCACAAACTTGACTTTCCAGCAAATTATTCAAAGATTTAGATGAATTTTGAAACTTCTCTAAAGTTAGCTTTAACTCATCTCTCTCTTTTTCTGCTTTTTCCAATTTCCTTTTGTTTTCAACTAAAGCATTATCTCTTAGTCTAACTTCAAGTTTTAAAACATTAATGCTTTCTTCAAACACAATCTCATTTTTCTTATAGTAAGCTAGTTTAGCTTCTACTGACCCTAAACCTGCTTTATAAGATACTAAATTAAATTGAGACTTATTGTATTCTGAATTCTAATTGTCATATTGTTCTTTAAGAGTAGCATAAGCTTTTACACATGATTTAGAACAAGAATCTACCTCAGAATCTGAACTGGAAGAATTTCTTGATGATGTATGTGCCATTAATGCAAAGTTTGTAGGATGCTCTTCTTCAGCTTGATAGCTCCAATCATACCCTCCAATTCCATCTTGAGCAACCAATGCATTTTCATTGGGAGTTTCCACTGTCACAATTCTTCTATTATTCTCTTTTTCTCTTTTCTCCTGATTCCTTAGAAGTCTACATTCTCTTGCAAAGTGACCATATTTATGACAATTATAGCACTCCACTTTTGACCTGTCAAATCTAACTCTTTTACTATTTACATCTAACTGCCTGCCTGTCCTCTTGATGAATCTCCTAGCTCTAATAGTCAGCATGGCCATTTCCCATTGTAAATCCATTTCTTCTAGGTTATCAGGATCAATTTGTTCTAGATCATCTCATGACATTTGAGGAAATTGGGCCTGACTGCTAGAAAGCACAGATCACAGCAAGCACTAAGGTTATTCTCCAGTTGTAGATACTTTGAGGTAGGAGCAGCAATAACTCCATAGAGCAGTGTTATTGCTTTATTTGTACGGGTTTGTGCTATTGTTTTTTTAGTGCTGTTGGAGGACACAAAAGCCACATTTTGTGGATTTTGGCTTATACTTGATCCTGTAAGTTTTCAATTCATATATCTTAAAAGTTATTTTTGGTTTTATGATACAATCATCCAAACTATGGTTTACAATTTCCACTTTGTTCATCCAGATCAAAGCATGAGTCCTTCTTTCAGATAGAAGACTTTTCAACAGTTTTAAGTTCATGTCCTCTTGTGAAATAACTTCACCTTGAATCTCCAATTGACTAATAAGTTTTTGCAACCTATCAAAAGTTTGATCTATTGTTTCTGAACTTGATCCTGTAAAGTTCTCATATTGTTGCTTGAGTAGTGTCCTCTGAACTTTCTTGGATTCCTTGTTTCCTCCATACCTCTTCTCTATGGCTTCCATAAAAATTTTAGCATCCTTATATAATGGAACTTCATTGAGCTTTATTCTTAGGTTCATCAACAGAGTTCCTCTAGCGTTGTTACTCTCATTCCTCCGGTCCTATTTTCTTCTGCAGTTGTAGGTTCATATTCCTGCTCCAGTTTCTCTAAACTTTCTCTTCAAGGCAACTTTGTTCCCAGTCAAAATTAGCTTTCCCAGAGGAGTAAATCAGTCATGAGAAAGTACTGTTCTATCCTCATTAACCAAAGATCATAATTCCCTGGGTTGAGGATAAGGAGTTTTGCAGTCAGAGTTGTAGAAGTAGTTCCTGCCTCCAACTTATCACTGAGAAATAGATCTAATATATATTATTTGTTTCTTCTTATTCAAAGCTTCACAACAAGCTCTGATACCACTTGTTATCCAATGAAGTAGATCTTTAACTCCTACTTGATCGTAAGGATTTAGTTATCCTTGGATAAATCCAAAGGTACTAAGAATCAAACTTTATGTATATGATATAAACTATGCGGAATCTAGTTTATACTACTAAGAAGAATAACATCAATTAATGTTTGACAAACAGAAAATATAACCAAAACAATAAGCTCCAATATATTAATACGAACACTCTTTGATAGTGTTAGGGTTTACAACCTTGAAGCTATGGATACTATGAAAGACTGATATGATGTGTTACTAATGCCAAAACCTAGATCTCCTTTTATACACCAAGGAGTCCTTTACAAGATAACTATGAATCTTCTAAAACATTAAGCTTATATGCATATCTTTCTAAATATTAGAATAAAACACAAATAACTAACATATCCTTGTTAACACTACTTTACATCTCTCACATGTCTTTATCCTCATCAGTCTTCAATCTTTATCAGCATAAAAATTCCCCTCACAGTGTTAAAGTTACAACAAGCAGTACTAACGTAATCCTACAGTTACTACTAAATGAGTTTCTAGCAGTACTAACTGGTTTATACTGCCAGTTATGACTTAAGCAATACTAACACTTTGACTTGGCAGTACTAAGTCTAATGAGCTTAATTCCCAACACGAAATCAATTAAAAAATCTTTAAAACGCACTCTCAAACTATGCAAAAAGTTACTAAAATGACCTTGAGGTTTTAGCTATTTACGACTTTTTTATATAACAAACTTTATTTATCAAATATGAAACATACAGCTATCAATTCATTTGAAAAAATAATAACACTGAAAAGATCTTCAAATTATGAACAAAACGAGCCAAATAATGCAATACTTCTAATGTACGTATGATTTTATAAACATGTTGAAGTTTAATACATATTTTTTAAAAAGAAAAAATAACTTTCAATAATTTACGTAAATAGTCCCTTTTTTACCCACTCTTAAAATATCCGTCCTTAACGAACAACCCCGTCTAACAAAAATTAACATAAAACCCCGCGCTCCACAATAGAGCGCGGGTTAAAAACCTCGCTATATAACAAAGAGCAGTACACATAGGGAAACGTGCATTTTCCACGAACTTTAAGACACAATTTACGGAAATAGTCCTCAAAGGAAAAAAAAGATTTATCGGTCTGTTGCAAAGTTAGTCCTTAAGGACTAACTTTGCAATGGAACGCTAACCCAATGACTATTTTGTAAAAAAATCAGAAACTATATACAAAAATAGTCTTTGGGTTATCCGTTATTTGCAAAGTTAATCCTTAATGACTGACTTTGCACAAAAATAGTCCTTGGGTTATCATTCCATTGCAAAATTAGTCCTTAATAATGACACTATACCAAAATAGTCTTGTGATTATCGTTCTGTTGCAAAGTTAGTCTTTAACGTAAAACCTCGCGGCCTTCGTAGCGGAGTGCGGGTGAAAAACCTTGTTCCTCTAACACATCAAAAAAAATAACCAGCTAAAAAAATATCGTTATGGAGATGACAATCGTACATAGACACTAAGGTACGGCTGTCTGTTCGCATGCCGCCATCCACCGACGTTTATTTGTTTTAAAAACCACCCACCACTAACAATACCATATCTCACATGTTAAGGCTCGCGTCATCATGACCAGCCCACGGTGAGCTTCTCTCTCTTTCTCTCTCCCTCTCTTTATCTCTCTCCCTCTCTTTATCTCTCTCTTTGTTTTGTATTTGTGTTTTAGTGGGTTATGTGTAGGCAAAAGGTATCCCATGGTACTAAAATCATAAAGGATAAGTGTTTTATGTGGTCTGGTAGATTCTTATGTTATACGAAAAGTGTTGAGTAAATAGACTTTGCTCTCTATGGCACCATCGCCACGGTACCCTGTATAAAGATATCGTACCTAGTGCTCTTAGACTAAGAGGTAGTGTCAGTTCTGGATCACCCTCCATACCGTTTCACACAGCGCCACATCACCATTCACCCCCCTTTACTTTCATCTTACCTTTCACCCATAATTGTTTCGACCTCTCTCTTAGCTTTCTTAAAAATACTCACTTTATGCAAACATACCTATAGGAAAGTATCACTCACTCACCAAGAAGATTAAGCTAGAGTCTGGAGAGAGAAAAAGGTGGTTAGCTTTCTAGAGAGATAAAGAAGGAAATGCTTATGTTTACTAGAAAACCAACACCCTCTCCATGTGTGGAGAGGGTATTTATAGTTGAGATACATGGTATGGGGCGTTGGATGGGCCGGCCTGATTACTTTCTTAACTTAATACACTTTTAACTATGAGCTAAGAGCTAATATATTGGTAGTGACCGAGTCTTTTCTTGATTCCTAACAATCTCCCCCTAAGGGAGGCCACTTCAATTTACAAATGACTTAAACTTAGCATTCTATGAATGTTCTCCAGTATTGCTCGTAGTCTTTATTTTTATCATTATCTTGTGACTTTATGTAGTGTTCCTTGATCTTGAACTTGTTCCTGCATGTTTTATAAACTTATGAACTTAAGCCTTTATCACTTGATCGTTTATATCTTGAGATCTTGAATCTTTTATCATCACTTTATCATGCCTTCTTGCATACTTGTGTCTTTAGACCAACATGCTCATACTTTTCTTCATCTTGAAAGCTATCTAAAAATCTCCCTTGATATGCATTGCTTTAACACTTTGTGACTTCAAGGAAGACGTTGAGTATCAGAGTAGCAGAAGACTTTAGTAACATGTACTTGAGCTATCATCATGTCTTTATATTTTTCGATAGAGCATGAGCACGTGGTTATGAATTTGACTCAGCCGGAATCGGGAACCGCCACCTTTGTATAAATCTGCAATTAATGGGTTAGTAATAAACAGTTTATATGGACGAACATGGCTTTGTCATTCATCCAGGTTCAGTTGCAATAACCTCTGGTTTCCCGTTTTACAGTACAAGTATTGTACATGTGATCAAGTAGATTCAAAGAATCTTCTTGACAGGGTTTCCAGTTGCACTAGCTTGTTCTCATTATCGGAACGTCTTAAAGCAAACAACACGATAAGATTGAATCGGTTAGTTGCTATCTTACCAATTGAGTTGTCAATTTATTTACTGGACCAAATCGATATCCAGTTGATACAAGTTTGAGTCATATAGAATCGCATAAGTCACCTACCACAGTGTTGTTTGATGTTGACACTAGTAGGATTTCCATTCGTCACTGTGAGTACTTAAGAGTATCACTTTGAATGTTCTGGCAAAATTACAAGGATGATGTGTAGGACTCTTTAAATATAAATTTTATTCACAGTTTATGAACAACGAGTGTAATCTGGAATTGTGTCATAATGAGATTTATAGATTGATCTCTTTAGCTCTAGACTCAATAGGTGCGTTTTAGTTTTAGTGATAGGAGGCTGGAGCATACTGCCACCTTTTCAATACCAATGAGTGAGAAAGTCGATAGAAATGTGTTTAATCTCCATGAGAAATGAAACAAACTTCTTTTGAGAGAAGCCTGAGTAACTGGGAGGGTTGTGCATTGCATAATTTGATCCATGATGACTATCTTCAATACCAGCAATCAAGTGTGTGATTCTATTAGCATATGTATTGACCCGGATTCTGCCTAAAGTATATGGATGGCTTCTTTCTTTACACCCTTTATCCTTACATTTCTTTTTAATTATTCAACCCCTTCAATTTTAAACCAACGCTTTCTCATTATTACCATGTTGGGTTTATTCCAGTGATAACTCATGACTTAGATAACATTCTTCCCAATCTCACTTTACTCTTTTTGTATATCATACCTAAGGACTTCTACTCTATCTATTAGAGTATCCATGGGTATATTCCTCTGGCTCTAGCTGGATCATGGAACAAATACTTAACGTTAACTACCTTATATCTCCTTGATAAACGTAAATTGGTCGGTCATTTGGTATTGCCATTGTATTCATAAAACCATTTGAAAATCAATCAAGGTACTTGTGATATAAATCAAAAGCATTTGTACCTTGAGAGTTTTATTTTTCAAAATTGCGCCCCCTACACACGTGCATTGATATTCGAAAGCATTTTGCACATGAAGGGAGGAAACCGCACTCGAGTCACAAGCAATCACATTTATTAGTCGCATGTTTTAATCACATTTTCTTTCCTTATCAAAAATGTCAAATCTCTTGATATTTTTTATATCAATTGATTAAAATATTTGTAAACAATTTTGGGGAGAAAATGTTATCTTGATTTGCATGCTTGTTAGGAACATTTTTATGCTCCCTCTTAATGAATGAGGGTAGGATATAGTGTTGAGTACATATTTTGAAAGATTTTGAATTTACTAAGAAATTCTTGAAAAATTGTACTCCAACACTATTCATTTATTGATCTACACTACATATTTACATATTCACAAGATAATGTTCGAGACTAGACCTAAAATTAGTAAACCGAGAATGACAAGTCATTCTGTCCGCGTCAGAAGTCTGTAGTCTATCTCTATCTTTCTCTTACCAACGAAGCATTCTAAAATCCTCATAATCCGTCTTTCCAGCAATGTCTAATCGATCTTCTTTAATATGGAAGCTGATGTGTTTCAAAAGCTTTAAATTTATAATACTAGTTTTAACCGATTTCCAACTAAAACATGGGTAAAGTATAAACCCCCGTTTATAGCATAGATTTAGGGTAAGACCCGGTCGTTCCACAAGATTGGTGTTTATAAAAAAGTTTATTGGTTTTGCAAAAGGGTATCTTAAGATTTGTCATGAATCTAAAGATAAATGGTAACACGGATTTCAAGATTATAAAAGAGATGTTTATTTGGGAGATGAGTAATGAAGGATAAACTTGGGATAATAACGAGTTCATAAATTAAAGTATAATCGGATGAATAAACAGGTAGTTTACTTAAAAGATTATCTAATTAACATAATGAAGAATCCTTTCGGCCTTTAATCTTTATTATAAAAAATGCTTTAAGATTGATTCGTGTTTAGAAATAACAAATATAAACTTGCTCAACCAAGTTCGTTAGACATGAGGTTGAGCGTTAAACACTTATATACTTGGGATGATAATCATTTTATTGACTAATCCTCACAAAGTCAATACCGAGTTATCATAGACAAACACCTCAAAATCAAACACAAAGTCGAAGTCTTTTGACCAATATCCAAGCTAAATGGGTGATCAAATGATGATTAAGGATCCAAGAATATAAACATCAAGTTCATATTTACTATTTACCAAAAATCATTAGTTATCCAAGTTTAATCCATATTATCCTTATAATTCCTAATTAAACATGATATGAATACTCCATATTAAGATCAAAGAAACTCATAACAATCATGTTAAATTCAGTAAACATAATATTCAAGAAGATTAACAAGATTTTACCAATTTCACAAGCAAAAGATGGTGTTTTTACAAGAGTTTTTCCAAACAAAAACTATATGAAACCCGGAAATTCCACTCCAAACTACTTAGTACTCTGTCACTGATGAGGTGTCATTTTATACACTATTTCGGGGTCATTTAACCCCCAAAATCATGCAAATATGCCCAAATTATGTGTTTAATTGTTTGTTTTCAGGTTTTTAGCACTTGGATGACATTTGGAGGAAATACACGTGACTTGGGCTCATTTGAAGAAGAAACTGACAAGATTACGGACCTACACCAAATCCATGAAGAAGTTATGCATACAGAGCGTAGAGACGGCGTCGCAGGCTTAAAGCGACGCCGTCGTGATCTATCCAGTGACGGCGTCAGAGATCTAGTGACGGCGTCAAGATGTGGCCGGCTTAAAGAGGATCAGGAATCATCCACATAGCGACGGCGTCAGGACTTCAACACAACGCCGTCACATCGATATCTCTATATATACAAAACCGTTTTTAAGGTTTTAAGTATGTAACTTTGTATAACTTTTAGGAGACGAACCCTAGTCTTTGTAGCAGCTTTAAAGGTCGTTTTTAGGGCCTCAAAATCCTATTGTAACTACCTTCTATCCATGTTTTAATCAAGTAAGAGTGTTATTCATTAATCATTCAATATGTCTATGTGTTGTGTGATTAATCTATGTTCTTGCTTTATCCTTAACATGTTAGGCTAAACCTTCCTTTGTATTTACTTATGATTGAATGAAAGTCAGATTGTAGATCCTATTACTGTTGCTTTTTGTTGATGAATGTGCGTGTTAGGCTTTAGAAAACCAGCTTTTGTATGTATCGATGTAGACATGTCTAGGGAAACGCGAGTGTGTAGAAAGGAAACCATCGGCTAACAGTCTTCATACTACCTTACCCCCTTATATGGTTGATCCCTCTTAAGATATTTCACACGCATTTAATATACTCTTAGGGGCCTTGTAATAGTCTTCATACTACCTTACTTGTGCGTTGCCCTAACGGAATATTAAATAGACGGCGAGTTCGTGTAATCCGTTCATGACCTAGGAAATACTTACACAAATCATCACAAGTATGACAAGGCAACATGAAGAAGCAATCTGATAAGTAATGCATGATTAAGTAAATACATTTAATTATCATAAAGTTATCACCAGTAGATTAGATATTAGTTTAGTTAATAGTTAAACAAACCAACCTCTCAAACCATAGATTTACATGCTTTCTATAAAATATAAAAATACAAAAACAATCTTCTCTTAACCCCTAGAATTCTATTGGACCATGATCAAGCCTTCCCAACCTATTCCCCTAGAGAACGATAACAACCCCCGAGTCGTGCCTATACTACTACTACAACGGTTAGGTACTCTGCTTATGGAGTTGTAAAACTTCTTGTTGATGTCCTACGACGACCGCACAACAAGTTTTTAGTGCCGTTGCGTGGGAAATAGTTATGTTTTGATCGTAGTTTAACTTAGTTCTACTCGCTTGAATCCTTTCAAGTGAGACTTTAATTCCGTATATTAGCTTTCTCGTAGTCTATCATTTCTTCGTGTTAACTGTTTCATAACCCATTCTCGTCAACCTCCATGGGAGACGAGAATCCTATCCGTACTCTTGGAGATTACTCCAAACCTAGCCACGAAGGCTATAGGAATACCATCGAGCTCCTCGTAGGGAACAACGTGGTACCTCTTCGATCCGATACCATTCAGTAGGTACAAAACGGATGCTCATTCCATGGACTTCGGTCTGAGGATCCAAACCAACACCTCAATGATTTCTTAAAACTTGTGGACTCACTTGACGTTGACGGTGAAAACAGGGAAAGAACGCGACTGTGTTTATTTCAATTTTCCCTTCGCGATCAAGCTAGCAACTGGCTTGAACGTCTTCCAACAGGATCCATCACCACATGGGAGGATCTCATTACTCGTTTCCTTGTTTAATTATTTCCACCAGGAAGGACCGCAAAACTCCACAATGATATCCTGTTGTTCCAACAACATCATGGAGAATCTCTCTCAGAAGCATGGATTCGTTTCAAGGACTTACTGCAAAAAGTCCCTCATCATGGCATCGACCTTTGGCTCCAAGTCTAAATCTTTTATGACCATGTCAATCTCGTTACAAGACGAACCATTGACCAATCGACCGGTGGTAAGCTTCGTGACCGAAACGCCAAAGAATCCTGGGCATTATTAGAGGACCTCGCCCTCTATGACAACGAAAGTTGGAATGACCTAAAGGATTTCGCTAAGCCGGTCAAGGCCATCACTTTGCCTCAAGATGTCCCGAGTACATCCCACCGCCATCTAAACGAGCTCGAAAATCAAGTCCAACGCTTGATGGAAGCTCATCTTGCTCTGCCGCAACCTACTCAAGTAAACAAAAACACTACCTTATGTGAGATATGCAGTGGTCCCCACAATACTCTGTATTGCATGGAAGATCCTGAACAAGCCTTTGTTGAATATGCATCCTCGCGTCCTGACGAAGCGGGGGTAAGTGGTACACTTTTAAGCCCGAGCAAAACAATTTTGGTGACACCTACAATCCATCATGGAAAAGTCACCCAAACCTTAGGTGGAGACAACCCCAAAATTCCCAAAATAATTTTCAAACCCACCTAACCGGTTTTAACCCAACGGCTCAATCTCGAACCGTCCCTTTAATAATAATCCTCGAAGCTTTAACAATCACTCAAATCTGGAAGGATTGGTATCCAACTTCATGGCATCTCAAGACGCTAGATTGTCTAAATTTGAAGTCGATTTCAAACAACAACAAAATATGATGACCAACAAAATCAACACAGTTGATGACATTAAATAACGTCACTTTATTATATTATTTATCCCATCTGTTTTGCCTAATTTTATATAATTATTCTATTATTTGGTACTTAATTGCTTTAAAGTTGATAAATGCAGTAATTCAGGAGTGTTTTGTGAAGACAAGCTAAAAGGCGCATAATTTGGAGCCAAAACGATGATATTTGAAGATTGCTAAAATTTTATCAATATGCCATATCCAACAAAAGAGATACGACATATCTGCGTCAAGACTTCACAAGAAAACGCGTTTGACCAATTCCCAATACGGCGTATCCATGCTGTCTACATACGTCGTATCCATAAAGATAACTATTCGAAGATAAAGTAAATCAAGTAAATTGGGAATGATATCACTGATTGATTTGAACATAGCGCGTACTCCAAGGAATCGAGCCCAATATGCCATATCGACCTTGCCACGTATCGAGTCTTTTTCATACACTATAAATAAAAGATACAAAAATGAGTTTTAAGTGTGCAATATTATATTATTTATACCATACTCACTAAAATATGAATTTTAGAAGAGAAGATCAGCCACCAAGGTCAAGCATTGATCACAACTTCATAGAAGACATCATGTAAATTTTACCCTCTCTTAATTGTTTGATTTTAATTGTTTGATCACGGTTGTATAATTACAATGGTTGTGGGCTAATACCCTCGGGTATTAGCCATCTTAATGAAAGTTCAATGTTTGGTTTATTTTAAAATCAATTTCTTAATTTATCGTTGATTGTTTAATTATGTTTATCACCTCATACTTGTTTATGTGTTTGAATATGCGACCTATCATTCAACTGGATCTAGTGATACAGACCAAGTAATCTAGATACCGGGATAGCTCTCCATATCGTGCTTCATATTACTGGACGAATAGGATCACAAATAACATTCTGTCTTTGTCTTTGAATTATGAGCTTAGTTGGGTAGGTGACCCATTTATGTTTCAGCAATCATGCTCTTAATTAACTGATAAAGATTTGAATAGTAGACTACCAGTATATAAAACACCGTCAAACAATAAGTGGGTAAAGTTCCGTTGGGCTAGGGTTTTAACAGGATCACCACTGCTTTAATTCTCTAAGATATATTATAATTAAACTAAAGGATGCTTTATGCGGATGCGTTAATTGTGACAGGATTAATCATGTTTAGGTCTTAGGATGATGTCCCACCTAAGTCTTAAGAATGATATGCCGCTTCGAGATAAGTAAATCATTACACTAAAACAAACAAACCAGCATTGAACCGGATTTAATATGGCTAATACAGTTTTCTATCATTTGGCTTGTACCGCTTTTTATCTTCTAATCTTCTTCTTTTGTGTTTATTGTCTATTGAATTGATATTTGTCATCACCAAACCTGTGCCAGTCTCTTAGGATGAAAACCCCCATATCATTAGACAACGTACATAGCATAGGTTTAACCAGTAAATAGACTAATTAAAATACTGATAGGATATAGGATTAATGTTCCACTCTTAGTGTTCGACACCCTACTAACTACGGACTCCATCTTGACCGGGTACATTGCTCGTTAAAGTGTTGTTTTAGGTTTGTCGGCTAAATATAAATTTAAAACTTGATAATTAAATAATTGACCCTACACAACAGCACATCAGGTTTTTGGCGCCGTTGTCGGGGAGTGAATTAATTAAACCTTATTCTTAACAGTATTTCTAACCATTAATTAATTTAATTTAGTTTAGTGTAATCTAATTATTTAAATTCTGTTTGTATATATTCGCATTGTGTGTTTAAAAATGTTTGTTTAAATTCTCGCATTTAATTGTTTTTAAATAGTATTCTGTTTTGATTGATCACGTGATACGCCGTATCCACTAGTTGGATACGAAGTATCAAACCTTCTGATCAGGACAACGTATTGAGTTTCACAGTCTAAACGGCGTATCTGGTTTCCAAGCAATACGGCGTATTCTGAGGACTCAATACAGCGTACTGGCATTCAACAGACCTATACGACGTATTCAGACTAATTGAATACGGCGTATCTGTCGACTGATATAGTTGTAGACCAAAAATCCATTTGTTTCAATCCCATATTTGATTTCTCTCATTAGGACATATCCTACTGATTTATTGTCATTTGTTTCAGGTAGTGCATGACAAGAAGTTCTACAAAGGAACTGCTCTCACCTTTTGAAAACTCGGAACAAAAATTTCGCTCAAAGAGGAGGCTTTTTGATACACCAAGTCTCATAGAATCGAATTCACCGGAGTTCGATCATAATTTTGACATCGAGGAACAATCAGAGGAAGAAGTAAGACAAACAATGACGGAAACAATAGAGCAGTATATGAGCAAAACCCAAGAGAATTATGGGTCGGGCGTTACTAGGCCCACGATCAACCAAGACACCCTCTTTGAATTGAAGGGGCAATTTCTCAAAGAACTTCGTGACAATACTTTCAGTGGGTCAGAACATGAAGATGCAAACAAGCACATTGAAAAGGTTCTAGAGATTGTTGACTTATTTCACATCCCAAAAGTAACCCATGATCAAAGAACCAGCCATCAGTTGCAATTACAACCCGAGAGGTTCTAAAAACTAAGTTTCTAAACAAATACTGTCCACCTGCCCGTACCGTAAAGAAAATGAAGGAAATCAACAACTTCCAACAGGAACCCGATGAAAGCCTTTTCCGTGTATGGGAAAGATTTAAAGAATTGCTAATGAAATGTCCTCAACATTATTTGACTGGCATGCAGGAAGTCATCTTGTTTTACAATGGGGTCGATATTCCAACTCAACAAATCCTGGACTCAAAGGGTGCCATACCTTCCAAAACTGCTGCTGATGTTAAAGTAGCCATTCAAGAAATGGCTGAATACTCTCAGAAATGGCACAATGGAACGTCTTCAAGGACCAGAAGTACTGAAACTTCTGACGGGCTTGCTGCTATCCAAGCCCAACTCAACAATCTCGGATAAGAAATAAAGAAAGTAAATGAGAAAGTGTACACTGCTCAGGTTGGATGCGAACTTTGCAAGGGACCATACTATACAAAATATTGTCCACAAAAGGAAGAAGGGAAAACTTTAAAAGAAGCTTACTATACACAGTTCGGTGCACCCTATCAACCTGGGGATAATATAGAGCAGCAGTGCCAGGATTCTACCAACAAAATAATGGAAACTCTTTGTATCCTGATCGAAGACCAAGCCTGGAAGAATCATTGACCAAATTTATAGCAGAATCAGCTAAAAGGCATGAAGAAAACTCGAACATAATCAAAAGGAGCTTCGATTAAGACCTTGGAAATACAAATCGGACAGATGAGCAAGGTCTTACAAGAAAGAGGGTTTGGAAGCCTGCCCAGCTCTACAGAAACAAATCCTCGAGACCAAGTCAAATCGATCTCAACTGCTAAAGATGATTTTTTTGGGATATGCCGTATCGAATGTGATCCATACGCCATATCAGGCACACAACACAGGAGCATATTGTCTGAAACAGTCCCTTTTCCAAATCGACTGTAAAACTTCGACTGTGACAATTAGAGAGAGACACAAGATGAGAAGATTCTGGATGCTTATGATCACACCTTGACTCAGAAAGAAAAAGACCCAATGAGCTATACTTTACCTTGTTTTATTCATAATATCTGTTTTGATAAAGCTATTTGATTGTAGAATTTTACACTAAATATATAATATATGATAATATATATATATATATAAGTCTAAAAATCAAGATTGAAAAAGTCAAATTAGATAATAACAAACTAAAACGTTTAAGAAAATCCTAAAAATTACTAAATTAAGCTGAAAAACGGGAGCACGAATCCCGAACAAAGGGGGAAAAACCTAAAATCTTTAAAATTAACCCTACGAAGAAATTTTTGCTTCTAAACTACTCTAGGGAACAAATAACGAAGAATGAAAAAGACTAGACCGAAAACGGAGTTCGTTTGACCCAAAAACGAGTCAACACAAAAAACGAACCCGGACCCGTTCTTTAAAAAATGAAAAGTTGTAAAAATGACCCTACGAAAATTTTTAAATTTTTCCTACAAACTATATGACAAAATAAAATTTTCTAAAAAAGAAAAATATTTTTTTGATAATTTTTGTATTTTTTATGAATTATTTAAACTTTTAACGAAATTAAATTATAAAAAATATTAAATGACTACGAAAAATTCTGAAAAATTTACTAAAAATACTTTACCTTATGACAATCCTACGAAAAATAAGAAACAAAAGATTGCTTAATGAATAAGCCCGTAAATAAGCTTATACAGCTTATAAGCTTAAAAGCTCAAAAAGTGTATAAGTATCAATGCCCTTGAGTCTTTAACGAAAAAGACCCAAGGGCGCAGCGGTATGTAGTGTGTATAAAAGGGGACTGTATCGAGAGGTCTCGGGTTCGAGTCTTGCTCACCCGGACCTCTTGTCTTTCCCCTTTTTTTTCGAAAACTTCAAAAAGCAAAGTTGTTAAGCTCGTGGGGCTTAACAACTTTGTCAACTACAAGTTTTGCTGAAAAGCCCTAAATAAGCTGAAAAATCAGCTTAAATGTGACAGTTTTGCTTAAAGTGGCTTAAAAGTGAATTCGACTAAGACATTTTGCTATTGGTGGACAAATAAGCTAAGCTTGGACAAAATTAAGCTAAAGGGGACTAAACCTAACCTAGATAAGCTAAAAAGGCTTAAAGCTTAAAGTAAAATAAGCTGAGAAGAGCTTATGATGACAGTAAGCTAAAAGGCAAAAAGGGCTTAACTTGTTTGGACAAATAAGCTAGGAAAGAGGCTAAATAAGCTAAGAGACTCCTAAATTAGCCTAATAAGCACTAAAGGACTTAAAATCTTTTCCTAAATAAGCTGTAAAAGCCAAAATGCAAAATAAGCAATCCTACACTAACTCTTTAGCTAAAAACAGTCAAAAGGGCTCATGATAGCTTAAAATTAAGCCATCTCAAAAGCTTTTTAAAAGCTGAAACTTAAGGGGCTTATACAAGAGCTTATAGGCTCTTGAAATAAGCCAAGAACTTGGGCTTAAATGCACTTAAAAGCTATGAAAAGAAGGCTTAAAGTCACCCCTTTGCACCAGGGGAGACTTAAGCTAAACTCAAGGGGCTTATTTGACAGCTTATTAAAAGCTGTCCAATAAGCTCAAGACAAGAAAATAAGCTAAAACAGATTGAGTGTATTATGAAAGGGACTTGTGCACTAATTTTTAGCTTTTAAAAACCATAAAAACCTGCTGAGTTTAAACTTGTTAGGTGAAAAAGAGCTTTTGGATCCTTTAAAACTGCTACTAGCAAACTTGGTGGATTTGACTCAAAAAGTCAAACGACACCAAGGGTTTGTTATAGCTTGTTTAACACACACAAACCACACTCTTTTTTGAACCTTAACTCAAAATCACAAGTGCTTAACTAAATAAGCACTTGTGGTGTTTTAAAAATCTCACAGTTTCAAGTTAGTTCAGAAAACTTTTGAAAAACAATATTGAACCTTAAAAACTTTTGAAACAGCTTTAAATAAGCTTAAAACTTAAGCCTAGACTAACTAAATGACCTCAACCCATACACAAAACCATTTTGACCCGTTTTGAGTGTTGACCCAAACACCCCTTTAATTTTTGAAAAGGGTTTAAAAAAACTTATAAAACTAAGTTTTACTGAGATTTTAAAAACACTAATGATGCTTAAACACTTTAGGATTATAAGAAGATAAAAAGAAAGACAAATAAGCACTCTAATGTAGAAATTAAGCTAGGCAGAATAAGCTAATTTTTGGCAGTTTAAGACAACTTGAATGTAAATGGAGTAAAAAGCATTAAGAACATACTTAGACATTAAATAACACTAATAAGCATAAAAAGATATTGATAAGCTGAAAAATAAGCTAAATAAGCTGTGCTACAGTAAAAAACAAAATTAAGTAGAAAATGTACCTTTGAACCTTTTCTCAAAAAGATTCTTTGAACCTAATAAGCTCTAAGTTTCCTACCCTTAGCTTATAATTAAGCCAAAACTAAGCTGAAAACCCAATAAGCCATCCATAATAGCTTATTCATCCAAGCTTTTAATCCAACATACCTTGCTCTTTTTTTTTTGAATTTCCCTTAACTTTTGTTTAGAAATTTTGAAAACAGATTGTAAGATATAAAAAAAAGTGAAATAAATGACTTAGCAACACAATGTAAAAAAAACTTCACTGAATTTTCATTAAACAAGAACACAAGTACAAAGAACTTTAAACTTTTAAAAACTTAACTTAAAACTAAAATGCTACTTGTAAAACTAATCTTAAAAACTAACTTAAAACTACATAAGCCACAATGGCTTTTTACAAAGCTTTAAATAGGAAAAAATTCGACTAGGTCTCTCTTCTTTGTCTTCTTCCTTTGTGTTTTTTTGTAGACACAAGAAGGGCATTGTGCTTGTTGTGAGAGTGCAATGTCAAGCACATCCTGTCCCTTGGTTTTCCTTGATGCCCAAGCCAATTGTTATAAACCCTTCGATGAGTTTTTGTGTGGGTTTGGATTGCCAACATGGCAATCCCATGTGAGTTGTGGGGTTTAAGGATAATGAGAGGTTTGGAGTGTTGTGGAGGTCAAACAAGGCAGGAAAACGACATCTTGTGGGGTTATAGGATTAGGCGGGAAAA
>BQNB010020538.1:0-48121 GCA_026074375.1 Tanacetum coccineum
TCGGATGAAATAGAATACTTTGATACCTTCCCCACCTTAGAGGAATTAGAATATCATGAGTCGCTCTTAAAATACCCCAAACCATTATGGGTTAAGGCAAAGATAAGAATCGGAAACTTAAATAACATTAAGATCTATTGCATGATTAGCCACTTCCTCAAATGACAAGTTTACATCGACCCAGAATCACCAATTAATGCTATGTCTAAACAACAGTACAATGGGATCATGAATAGAGGGCTAGAGTCGAGACAGAAACCATCCAACCCTAGTAAGAACAGCAACTTTGTAGGAAGAGTCAGGGGTTTAAAAGTTTTTGTAGGAAACTTCACGTACGAATGTAGTTTCATGATTTTGGAGGATACCACTAGCATCATAGATCACCAACTAGGGGAAGTAGTCTTTGGAAAACCATTTGTAGAAAAAACTGGTCTTGTCTATGATCAGGAAGAGGGAACGGTTACCTTCGAAAAAGATAATGAGAAATCACATTTAAGATGCCTCATAAGATGGAAACGTTTAACCATGTAGATTTTAAGGATGTAAATACCGATTCCATACCACCCTTTGTCCTAGAGAATAACGATGACCGTGGGAAAACCTATTATTCGAACAGTCTAACTTTAGGACCCGAGTATAAGGAAGACAAAAGCATAAGCAAGGAAATTTGACACCTAATGAAATTAGAAAGAAAGGCCAAGAGAAACAAAGAAGAAGTCACGTAAGAACGTGTGACTTCGAGTCTAGCTACAAGACTCGTAAATAAAGAAAAGCGCTTTTTGGGAGGCAACCCAATATTTACTTTTTCTCGCGCATTAGGAATGTCGTGTGTTTTATTCTCTTTATTTTATTCTATCATGTTCGAACTCTATC
Source organism: Tanacetum coccineum (assembly GCA_026074375.1). Lineage (NCBI taxonomy): Eukaryota > Viridiplantae > Streptophyta > Magnoliopsida > Asterales > Asteraceae > Tanacetum > Tanacetum coccineum. The sequence continues at coordinate 874 of BQNB010020538.1, forward strand.
TTGTAATCATGATTTGTTTTATTTTTAACCTTGTCTTAATTTCAATCAAAGGTATTTTACAAATGATAAGTGTATAGGAATTTATCTGGTTTTTGAGCCAAGTTCAAGCATGTTAAATAATTTTTTTAGATTAATTCGCGTCAGTCTCGAGTCATATGATTGAATTGTCAAACCTCGGGTTTTATGCAGCCATTTGTACAGGAGCTAACCTATGGAATTAAGTGCAGGAAATTTTTCATCAAAAATAAAATTTTCGTTTTCACAAAACGTGGAGACGAACTTCACATTTTTAAGGTGGAATTCAGAGGGTTTTTGTGCTAGTTATATAAGTTCCTATCAATGAGACGCTATTAATACTCGGTTTTCGTCGGTACGTGTCATAAAAAATCAATAAATTTGGGTTAAAATCACCTTTTATGCTATGTTTCGATATATTACCTATTATTTTAAGGACAAAGCAAATGGCAAATAAAAGAATAGTTTCTAAGGCTTATTTCCCCCTACACTTAAGTTGAACATTGTCCCCAATGTTCTATAAAAGTACCCGTAAAAATGATTAAAGGGAAAAGAAACTAGTACTCCCCTGGTTTGATCAATAATGGAGAAGAAACATGCGATAACTGGTTAAATCGTCATCCAAGAATCATCCAATGAAACTTCCTAAGAATTTCCAAGCTTTTTCTCGTCAAATATAACATGTAATCAAAGACAAAGACAACTATACCAAGCATAAAATGTGCGCTTTACAAATATACAATATGAAATTAGGGTCGACTCTATAAAGCAGTAAAGATAGGATGAGAGAATTGTCAAAGTCATGGATTTTGCAGGTTTATAACAGAAGAGTACATATTTAAAATGTTATGCAAGTTTTATTTTCAAGAATAATTAAAAACTTTAAGTTTTCTGGACCTGGGCGTTTGACGCCGTCAGGAAAATTCTGACCCCGTCACAGGTGTCGTGGTGACGGCGTCGCGTGTAAATCGTGACGCCGTCTCCACGTTCTGTTGAAAACTGAAAAAAAAAATTTAATGAAAAATTTCTGCATTTGATTCCCAATAGTTTACTTCCTGTCCAAATAGCTGTATTATAACCTGATTATTTGACAATTTACTCATTATGACTCAAATCTGACTTGAATCTAAATCATAAACAATTATTTAACATGTTTTGAATTTGAGCTCGAAAGGGCCAGATATAAATTCCCTTCACTTATTGTTTACAAAATACTTTTGATTGAAATTAAGACGAGGTTAAAAACAATACAAAGCATGATTACAAGATAGTTCAAACATAATAAAACAATTAGTACATAATTAAAACACATAAGACACTCCTAATATGCAATAAAAGTAAATATTGGGTTGCCTCCCAAGAAGCGCTTTTCTTTATTTATGAGTCTCGTAGCTAGACTCGAAGTCACACGTTCTTACGTGACTTCTCCTTTGTGTCTCTTGGCCTCTCTTTCCAATTTCATTAGGTGTCGAATTTCTTTGCTTATACTTTCGTCTTCCTGTATCGGTAGGGTCATATGGTTGACTATCGCTGTAATAGGTTTACCCTACCGGTCATCACTGTTACTTCAAGGACAGAGGGTGGTTAGAATCGGTATTTACGTCCTGAAAGTATATATGGATGATACCAATCCATCTTAAAAGGCATTATAAACGTGTTTTTCTCGTCTCATTTTTTTTGAAGTAATGTTCCCCTTTTTTGATAAACGAGACAGTATTCCTTGCCAAATGGTTTTCCAATATACTTTCTTAGGTGGTATCTTTAATACTAGTTGTTTGTGTCCTCCTAAAATACAGGACTTTACATTCGTATGTGAAATTTCCTATGAAATCTTTTTAAAACCATTGACTCCTTCCTTCAGAGGTTGTGCTTCTTACTAGGGCTTGGATGTTTTTGTCTCGACTATACCCCTTTATTCATGATCCCTTATTGTAATGTTCGCTTGACTTGTCATTAATTGGTGATCTAAATCAAATGTAGGCTTTGTCTTTTGAGGAAGTGACCCACTGTGCAAGAGATCTTGATGTTGTTTAACATTTACGGGGTTCTTAATCTTTGCCTTTAACCAAGATGGTTTTTGGGGTATTTTAAATGCCACTCGTCGTTATTCTAATTCTTCCATGGTGGGAGGTCTATCACAGTATATAATTTTCAATTTTAGACCCGTCAAATGAGTCTATGATTCTACTATCCCTGAGCCATGATCTCAATATCTTTCTTTTATTCTTAGGGTATCAAGGAAAACTCCCTATTAGAGGTAGAACAAGAGGGGATTCGACCCTTCATGACTGAAGAATGGAATAGTCAATTGAAAATTACGAACAAACACATAAAAGAAAATGATCAGATACTACGTAGTAAGCTAAATATGTGGGAAATTAAATCTTACTTGAATGGTATTCTCAAGCAAGTAGAACTAAGTTAAACTATGATCAAATCCTAACTATTCCCCACGCAAGCGGCGCCAAAATAAATACTCTGTTGCGATTGTCGTTAAGGGTACTTCTACAAGTATGTTTTTCAACTCCCCTGAGGCAGTAATTGTACCATAACAGTTGTAGTGTAGTATAGGCAAGACTCGAGGGTCGTTATCGTTCTCTAAGGGAATAGGTTGGGAAGGATTGATCACGGTCTAACAAAATTCTAAGGGTTAAGAGAAGATTCTTTTTGTGTTTTTGTATTTTATGAAAGCAGGTAAAATCATATATTGAGTAGGAGGTTGGTTTTGGTTTTAGGCTATTAAACTAAATATTAAAATAAGCTACTGGTAATAATATATATTCAATAAATGATTGTTTTTATTTAATCTATGTATTTACTCCCTACGATTGCTTCTCCTATGTGTTGTTGCTTTGTCCCACTTGTGATGATCTTGTACTTATTTCCTCATGTCATGAATGTATTACCGAACCCGCTGTCTATTTAATATTCTGTTAAGGCATAACGCACAAGGTACGTATGAAGACTATTACAAGGCCGCTAAGAGTATATTAAATGCATTTTGAAATATATTAAGAGTGGATCAACCTATAAGGGGCATAGGTTAAATTAGGTTATTTGGGGGGGGGGGAAGACTATTACCCGATGGTATCTTTCTACACAATCATGTTTTCTCTAGGATTATTAACAGCGATACCGATAAAAGCTAGTTTTCTAAAGACCTGTAACATGCCTATTACATCACCAAGAAGCAACACCACTAAGCATTACATCCTAGGTTTCATTACAATCATAAATAAACACAATAGAAGGTTTAGCCAAGCATGCTAAAAATAAGAAGAACATTTTAAGAATCACACAAAGACTATTGATTGCTTAAGATAGTCTTACTTGATTTAAAACATGAATTGGAAGAGTTTATAATTAGGGTTTTGAGGCCCTAAAATCGTCCTCCTTAACAGCTGCTAATATGGGGGGGAAAAAACTAGGGTTTCGGCCCCGTTCTTAACTCCAAAGTTACATACACTAAAACAAAATCGGATTTGTATTTAGAGGGAAATTCGTTGCGGACAGGCATCGCGTGTTATCCGTCACTCGTCATGTTGATAAAGAAATATTCTAGATCTTAGGCTTGCGGTCGTACTCATATGACGCCGTTTCGAAGAACTTGTGACGCCTTTTTGAGATGGGTTGGACGGATTATGTGTAATATGTGACGTCCGTCTCCAGCTTCTAAGTAGAAAATCTTGAGAGATGTTGGTGTAGGTTCGTAGTCTTGTTTGTTTCTTCTCTAAATGAGCCCAAGTCACGTGTATTTCCTCCAAATACCTTCCAAATGTTAAATACCTAAAAAGGAACGATTAAGTACCTATTTTGGGCATAAATGCATGATTTAGGGGGTTAAACGACCCCGAAAAAGTGTATAAAATGACACCTCATCATGAAGGTAGGAACCGTTGCTTACAGACTCAAACTTCCTTAACAGTTAAGCATGGTTCATATCACTTTTCACGTATCTAATTTGAAGAAGTGCTTGTCCGATTAATCACTTGTGATTCCGTTAGATGAAATCCAAATTGATGATAAGCTCCACTTCGTTGAAGAACCCGTAGAAATCATAGATCGTGAATTCAAGCGGTTGAAGTAAAGCCATATCCCCATTATTAAGGTTCTATGGAACTCTAGACGAGATCCTGAGTTCACATGGGAACATGAAGATCAATTCAAAAATAAGTATCTGCATCTCTTCACCAATCTCGCATCTTCATCCAATACTACGTCTTAAGCTTTAAGGACAAAGCTCTTTTAACAGGGGAAGACTGTAACAATCTCTAATTTCAGGTCATTTTACGACTACAAACTTTCAATTATTTATTTTTAGGGTTTTACGCGATTACTTTTAATTCCAATCGTTTAGTTAAATCGCGTAAACTAAAAATCAACAATCAGCGTAAACCGACTTCAAACTATATTAAAAGCCTTACGTCTATATAAGTGTCTAATTATTATCTTTTTGCGAAAATAATTTATAACTTTTCATATTTTATTTTTATATGTTACGTAAAACGTTTACGTTTCGCATTTTGGAACCTTTTTGCATGCATGCAAACCATTCTACCTATCTACACTCAACCAAATACCCAAAATTAGACCCAATACCCAAAAATATATCATTACTCCACCAAAGAACATAGTATGAATGGTTTACAATTCATAAAACATAAACAATATATCAATTTTCTTCTAGAAAGCCATGTGATTATTCACAAATGCAAGCAACTAACTTACACATTTCACTAACCGTTCTTACATAACCACTCCTCCTCCATACCAATCCCTTCCAAACGATAACCCTCCCCACACTTCTCTTCCAATGTGTAATAAAGTTGTCTCTAAGATATTTGTTGTATATAAGGATTCATAATGCAACGTCTTTCCTTACATTATTAATAGCAAAATTAAAAAATCCCTTTGTTTCTATAACCAAATACTCATCCGACTTCTATATTGTACCTCCAAAGACAATTCATAGTTTCCATTCCTACAATATTACATAACTATATAAGGTTGATTAAAGGGTTGTTTGATTACTTCTTAATGAATTGGTTAAGTGCCAAATTCTGAATCGATCAAAGGCTCTAGTGTTTGGTAGAAATTTAACTGTCTCTGAATCATAAAATATGCTTCTGAGTGATTTTGCATGAGAAGGGCCCTAAATCATTCCAGTATATAATCTATATGCCATATGGCGGTTGGTCTCGGTTGATGTTATTATTCAATGTCTTTTAATATTATTATCATAAAATATGCTTCTTTTAATATTATTTTTATTTCTTTTATTTATTATTATCAAAATTCCCAAATTATACCTAGGCGATAGGTCTAGTGATGTTACGAGTACATAATAATTTACAATCCAATCATAAATTTAAATTCCATTCAACGTATATTACTTTAGATTAATAAATTATTATTATTATTATTATAATTTTTGGTAACCATGGTTTTTAACTTTTTGACCGACTAATTCATAAGGTTTGAATCTTACCGCTTGCAAATCTCAAACCTAGCTCAAAGCACTCTCTTTTCAAATAGGTTGACATGATCACTTCAAAGTTGTTTGCATCTAATAGAAATTAAACTTTATACCTCGCACATTTTTAAAGTGATACCATCCTTAAGTGGTTTTTAGATTAATAAATAATTAATTTCTTTATTAAATACTTATCAATAATCAACTTTTACTATAAATATTTTTGTTCGAGTCAATAATTTTTTAATCAAATTGTATATTTTGTTCGATACAAAACATATAGAAGGTTAAATTGGTAATTTCAGGCAACTCAAATTGTTTTACTTAGAACAGTTACCAAACAATCATTTTCACTCAGAACCAATTTCACTCAGCATCTTTGAATCATTCAGCAGGTTTGATTCATTCAGCACTAATTCATAACTTTTATCAAACAACCCCTAAGGGTTTAATCTAAGGTGTTCCAAGAGGTTTTGCAAGTTAGGGTTCCATTTAAAGCAAGAGTTTTCAAAAAGATAATTAGGTTTTTTCATAAGGATTTTAGGTTGGATGAGGGTTGATTTTGTGTTCATCTTCATTTTCATTCACTCAAGGTTATTCAACACTTTTATTTCACTTACAAGTTTATATACATCTTGTTTATATAGTTAAATCATCATCTAGTTATTATTTTATAAAGTTTACAACAAGAAAACAAGGTTTATGCATAATCAACTAAATATATGTTCATGGTAAAAATGTGTTAAAAATATGTTAGAATGCAAGAACACATTTCATTTGGTATATTACAAGTGTTAGTTAATTTATATAATTAATTATTGAGATAATTGTTACAAACTTATTTATAAAGTTTTATAAATAAATAATTATTCTAGACATTTTATTGAACATATTAAAAGAAAAATAGATGAACATAATTTAGTGGACTTTAATTATATAAAACATAGTGTATTGGTTAATTTGAAATTGTAAAAACATGGTAAAAATTATAAAAACAAAAGTTATACTGTATATAATTAATTGGGACAGTTTATACATTCTATTTTGGCATGAGTTTCTAGACAACTTATAGACTTAAAAATGTGTTAGTACGTCTTAAGACGATTTCATACATATAAAGAACTCGAAAAACGGTGTAACACCCCCATTTTTACATATAGCAGCGGAAGCTAATCTGGGGTATTACTTCATGGATACAACAATCATATTCATAGAAAACGACTCAAAAGAGACGTTTGTTCAAAAGATACGTTATCATTCATTTAAAATCAGAGTTTTACAAAGGCAGGTCCCAAAATCTAGAAACATAAAATGTGAATGATAACAAGTTTTAGCCATCTTCAAGTCCATGCCACTCCATGCCATAAGTTGCTCAATTACCTAGGATAAACATGCATAAAAAGAAGGGTCAACACAAAGGTTGAGTGAAATTCATAGGTTTGATATGTAATAGTTGAATACAAGTTATCATAATGGAAATATTGGTATTGCAGGGATAATTATCATGGAGAACATTATTATCATGGAGAACAATATTATTACCCTAAACTCATGAATCACATAAAGAGATATTAAAGAGATATTGGGAGATATTACCCAAAGAGATATTAAAGAGATATTGGGAGATACTACCCAAAGAGATCTTTAAAGGAGGATATTGGGGAGATACTACCCAAAGAGATATTAAAGAGACTATGGGTGTTACTCTACCCAAAGAGATATTAGGAGATGAACTACATAAAGGAGATATTGGGAGATATGTTACCCTAATAGATATCTCATGTTCTTAGGCATATATATATCAGGATAGCATATAGTTTAGAAAACACTTGCATTCATGGTTTATAGCAGGTATCACGGGTTTATAAAGTATGTGAGGTTATGAACTCATTAAGTCTTTGAAAAGTAATCACATTGTTATAAGATAAATGAGTATATAAAAGAGTTTGTAACAAGCATGTATCCCCCTCGCGGGTTTATAAAACATGTAAATAAGTAAAGGCGATGTTATGAACTTCACCTGATAGGTAGTTGTAATAAATATTCCAAAATGAAAGCTGACGACCTTATCACAATCTTAACAGGGAAGGTTGATATAGCAAATGATAGTAAACAGCCACGTCACGCAACCTGAGTAAATATGTAAAGTCTTAGGTAGATTGTACTCTAGAACTTTGGTTCAGAGAGTCTAATATTGTTATGAGTTTGATTGGAAAGTTTGGAATTATAGTTATCTGTTCGGCTGCATCATAATTCAGAAGTCATTCAGTAAACGTTTGAGGAGCTAGGACACTTTAAATCGTAAACCCAACAACTCAGTCATAACGTAATATCAAGATGAAACCCCTTAATATGAAGCTCACTAGTATTGTGATACGATATAATCGGTTTTAAGCGTTTTGATCAATATATGGAAATGATAAGCACGAGAAGCGTTAATTAAAGTTATGTCTTGTAATGTTTTGAACATGTTTTTACACTTTTTCAAAATGTTACATTTTACACCCTTAAGAATGAAAAATAGCAAAATATACCCTCAGAGTTTGCACTTTTACGAGTTTGGTCCTTCAAGTTTAAAATATGTACAAAGTAAACCTTGTACTTTGCTAAAAGTGACATGTAGACCCTTATAGTTATAACCTTTGATAAAATGACATTTTTCAGTCCTTTTAGTCATAAGTTTTAGATAAGTTACGATATATATCCCTTGCATGAATAATATTTTACAAAACAAGTCCCGAATTGCCAGAAAGACTTATTTTAAAATAACATTCCAAATGAGTTGCATGGTTATAGCTTATTAATATAAGCTAAAATATGAAGGTTTAACTTAACGAAAGTTTAGATTAATGATTTGTTAAGCTAGAAGCAAAACGGGGTCAAATTAGGGTTTTAAAATGAAAACGCGTAGGTTTTAAGTTCAAATTCCTTCAATACTTGATAAAGTTGTTATATTAATATTAGTTAAGCATGTTAAAATGGATTATAACAATATTTAACCATTATAACATTTAGTTTTAAGAAAAACATAAAATTAGGGTTTCGGGTGTACGGTTTTAGATCAAAATGGAAAAACTTTAACAAGAGTATATTTATGATATAGAACATTTATAAGAGAGATAGGAGTGGTTTCGAAGTCATAGAAATCCTTAGGTTTGAGCTTAAAGCTTGAAAATGGGTCGAAATCGAGACTTTTAGCTTCGTACGCCTAGAATAACGACTCTGGGGCTTCAAGGCTTCAAAATTCTCTTGATTCTTGTTCTTGGATCTCCTTAGGACCTTCTTGAGCATAGAATTGTTGCTGTAATGGGTTATAGAAAGAAGAAGTGGGGGATGAGTTAAAATGAAGTATATGTGCTCCTATTTATAGTGATCAGGTTAGGACACATGGGAGGTGATGTGGAGAGGCTAGGGGCTGTGTTGGATGAGTCATGTATGATAGAACTATCATTGAAGGTGTTTGTAGCTTGAATTGAGGCCGCGGCTGATATGGGTGACAAAGAGGGGATGTGGCCAATTTTTGGACCAAGAAATGGAATGGTTGTGCTTGTAAGTAGATTTTGGGTGAAGGTGCTTAGTCATTGAGGGGATTGTTTGCAATATGGAACTTTAAAATGGGTTAAAACTTGCAAAAATAGAGTACGGATTCAATAGGGCACGTTTAGGGTTTTTAAACTTCAATTTTATGTGCATTTGATTAGTGATGATGGAATATGGATTGTAAGGCTTGTATTAAGGGTTTACAACACAATTTGATAGGTGGTTTGGGTTTAAAATGGGTGAAAATGAGTAAACGGGTCCAAAGTCAAATTAGGGCACGTTTAGGGTTTTATGGATTTATTTCATGTATAATTGGAATGAAATGATGAAATGATGATAGAATATGATTGATAATGTTGTAAATTAAGTTATTACAACTTATTTGAGTGGTGATTGAGGTTAAAAATGGATAAAAATGAAGAAACGGGTCATGGTTTAGTATTTTGCTCGGGTTAGGGTTTTGTTTTCTAGGTTTTTTATTTCATGAATAAATTTATGAAATTGAGGATGGATTTATGGAATGTAAATGAAGTATATGACTTGTTTGTAACTTGTACTTGATGGATTATACAAGATTCCTTGGGAAAACAGAGGTAAAACGGCTATTTAGACATTGTGCATTAATGACTAGTATATTATGCATTATAAGACTTGTACTTGACTTGGAGAGAGTTTATATTTCAAATGAGATGTTATATTACTTGTACATATGCTTTAGTAGCTTGTACCTTCGCTTTAGATATTAATCTTTCATGGAATTAGGGTTTAGAGGCATACGATAATGGTTTAAAGCCCGTCTTGATATAACGTTGCGAATGGTATATTTTAAGAGTAATGTACTTTGTAATAATGATTTAAGATTATCGATTGACATTGTTATGATGTTTTCTTGACATATATGAAGATATAGACGGCATAGGTAGGTTGCGTGAGCTCGTCTACTTTAGTTATGCAAGTTACATTGCATATTGAGATATCGGCAATGCAAGTAATGTAATAAAGCGAAAAATTTCCCGTAGATTTGTATTTGATGAAAATTCTTGGTTGTTATAAACGGAGTTAAAACGAAGGAGATATGAATTTTACAAGATTTTCAGTAAATATAAAATGTTGACAGCTTTCGAAACTGTGAGAAAACTGTGAGAATCTGATCAGTTTTTAAAACTATATTTTAAGGGTTTTTGGGTCCGACTCGGCTTAAGTATAAAACTACAAAGTTGTTGGGAATGATGTTTTACTTTAAGATCGCGAGTTTCAAGGTCTAAATATGTGTTAAAAAGAGGTAAATCTACCTTGGAAAACTAGAACCTTTTTATACAATTTTTCTGCACTTCTTATAAAAATACATAAGCTGTTAGGAAATTAAAATAGCACTTACGAGTGTTTTCGGGTCCGTTTGAGTTATAAAAACCTTATGAAATAATGTAGTATTACTTATATAATATTTATATATGTTTTTAACTTTATAAATATTATTTTATAATTTCATTTAAACTATATGAAGTACCATTACAAAAATAATAAAAATATTAAATCAATGCATTATTTCGATGATAATTATTTTCGTACAAGGATATATTTAAAGTACATTTAATAGGTCATTTTAAGATCGAAACATAACTTTAACTATCATTGGTAACTGTTGAATGCGGCAGCGGGTACCAGTTATGAACTAATTTTGTGACGAACATATGTTTTAATTTATACGTTTTTTCTAACAATAATTTTATGAATGAATGTTTAATTAAAATAACTATAAGCAATAGTAAGGTCTTTCGGAAGGATTGCTTTTGTAGTAGGGAAAGAAAAATGTTCAACGGTGGTTATTAACGGGAAATTAGCTTGTTTCCGTGATTATGCATATAGTAACATTATAAAAAGTTTATACATATTCATTTTATTGACTTATGGTTTTAATAATTAGACATTTTTTGTTATGAAACTTAATAAAAAATCGATTAAAGTTATGAACTTCAAAATTAAGTTTTAATGATACTATGATAGTACAGTGTTTGACTTCAAAATTAAAGTGTTTATTTTCTGATTTATAGCAATATGATTTTTCTTCAATATTGCACTGATGGTTACATTTTCATTAAATGTTATAAGTCCAAATTTTAGTACCAATTTTCTGGATGGCTGTTAACAATTTTCAATGAGCCTTGAACGACTTATAGTCCTTTGAATAAATCCAAAGATACTATGAGAGACAATAACCAAGAATACAAATATTGACGCGGAATATCAATATCTATACCAAGATGAACACAAGAACGAATATACTAAACTTGCTATATTTACAATACTATTCTATGTTCCTTTTATAAACTTAAGGAACCCTAAACGTGTTAAGAGATAATGCTTATCTCTTCCTAGATAAACGCTAATTGATAACTATTACAATAATTACAAACAAACTTAACTGTCTGACCAAATAGTATTAACTTTAATACTGTCACACTTAAGTTAATGCTGGCAGACTTAACTTGCTCTACCAGACTTAACTTCTATATTAACAGTACTAACTATTTCTATTGGTACTAACTATGACTAACAGACTTAACTTTAATACTAACAGTATTAAGTCTGTTTACAATATTTTCCTAACATGATGTAGTCGGGGTTGGTGCGATGCACAAATCTTGTTCTATAAAGATCAACTCCGGTCTTAAACATTTGTCACTTTGTCATTTTAACCCGAGTATATATCATTGTAAATCCATCATAAATAACATTGATCATAAGAGTTGCAACTCTATCATAAATATCATTGATCATAAAAGGTGTAACTATCATAAATAGCATTGATCATAAGAGACTTTTGATTTTTTTATAACTGAAACTATAAAGGCATTTACACATAATTAAATGTCGATGATTACAAAACTTAGCATTGATCATAACCATTAACCACCATTTAAACTAAAAATAACTAATTTACAAAAAAGGAAAAAAGAAGACCATGGGCATATCGCGTATTCACGTGCCAAACAAAGAGCATGTGTCAATATTTTTCTGACGATGGTTAATTGCAAGCATCAATGTTGTAACTCTTAATGATTGTACCATTTATTAAAAATGTAAGCTCATTTCCAATTTCTTTAAGTTTTTTGCAAAATATGTGCTTTTTTAAGCAGAACGTACAATCAAGTTCCCTTATTCAAAAAGAGAAAACTGTCGCTGAAAAAAGATCAAAAGTTAATACATTAAATCAAACATAAAAACAAAAACATGTGTAATTGGAACATACCTGGAGGCGGCAAATGGCAGTCGTGGTGTGTGTTTTGCTTCAACTCTTGGGACTGCTTCAACATTTATCCATGCATGCATGCATGGAGTTAGTTAACTAATCACGAATTGAATGCATAAACAGTTAAAAACATATGTAATTAATAACACGAATGTTTGATTACCTATTCGTTTTTTGCTTGAATCTTCCAAAGATAATATACATGTTATGGTTCAAGATTTACCTTGACTATTCCTTGACTATTGGAAACCGAAAGTGACATGAAGCTAGTATGCACAATCTACCTTCTGTAGCAAGTTGTACATGTGATTAATACTATGAACATGATATATATTCTTATCTAAGTGTTTATGTTTCTGTGTATTTTCATGCAATTGTGATACATATTTATAGGGGATTTACTCAAACCCTAGTCAATAGAAATTATGAGAGATTAATGGGCTCATTAATCTCTTCCATAATTAGTCTCCATAATTGTAGGACTTAGTGGTTACATGACCGAATTAAATATGGTCATTTAATGCATTCAAACCGGCCACTTGAATATGTCAAAGTTGTTACAAACATTTAATGCATTCAGAAAGATTAATATTTATAAAAAAAATCAAATTTGGAAAACTTTTAAATTTTTTTAAAAATATTTCAGATTTCAAAATTCTCAAAATTTTATGTTACAACTAATATTTACCAGCTAACAACTTATAAAAATAATTTTACAAACACAGATTTAACTTTTAACACAAAAATATTATTAAGAACTTTACACAGGTATGAATTTACAACAAATGCATAATTTGCACATTTTAATAGACTATATAAATTTACAATAATTTACGCAACATATTTACCTACAAAACTATTTTTGATAACATAATTAATCAATAATCATACATAACACATTTACCAATAACTAAAACAAACTTACAACGACACTAATCAATATATTTAAACAAAATTACAACCAATCTACCAACAAATCTCACAAACAGATAATAAAAGCAAATCATACATTTTCGGATGCAATATTATATACTGGTAACGGCAGCAGCTGATTCGGCAACTGCAGCGGCGGATTCCGGCGAGCAGTAGATCTACAAAAAGATTATTACAACCCATATGAAGGAAACTTACAAACAAAAAGATTTACATAATATACAATAAACTGTTATAACCAAATAACTTTATAACGCGAATATTACTTGAAATTTAGTACAATAAAATACACAAAGGCTTTATAACTAAAGTACACAAACTAAACTAAACTCACAAATGAATTATCATATCGAAACACATAATAAAATTTATGACATAATAAAATTAGGATTGGGATGAGTCTACACAAATACAAATACAAGCACAATATTAGGACAAGCATAATATTTGGATAAGAATGTAAACAAAACGTACCATTGTTTTTTATTCCGCTTATGCTTCAGCATGAACGGTTTTTTTATTCTCGAGTCCCATTGCTTCTTCTTCTTTTTTTTAATGATGAATGATATGGTTATGATCATGCAGTAGGTTATTTATATAGGCATGAGGCTATTAATGAACTTTCAAATTTATAATCATCGAATGAAAATTTATAATTAACATCCAATGAAATTACAATTAGTATTCAAATTATCAATTAGCATTAAATGAGGCTATACGTTTTTTATTCAATGAGTCTATATACATTTTTTCAAATGAAGCTATATATGTTTTTTCTTCAAAAGCTGATGCTATACATTTTTTCAAATTATCAATATGTGTTTTCAAGATTTCATACATTAAATTTTTAGCATTTCCTAAATTAGCAATTTTTCAACTTTCAAGAGAATCATAAATCTCCTTTATAAGGAGTATAGAAGAATAGATATAAAACAAAAAAGAATCTCTCTCCTTATTTAATGTTAAAAATTAAGTAATACAATTATTTATGCATATTGTACAACCAATGATGCAAACAACAAAAGAACAAGCAATATCTATACTACTTAGTGTACAAGTTGAAATTTACAACATACAAATATTTATACATAGTGTACAACTTTTTACTGCACTAACACACTACAAACTTTTTAATACATAATTAAGACTCTTATTAAAACACCTCATTACATAAATTTCTACTACTTTATAAAGCATTTAGCCCATCTAATTTTAAAAGTCTTAAATTTTTTAAGTAAAAAAACATTTCTTATAATGGAAGGATTTGTCTTTGCTATGAAATTAATACATACATATGATTAAATGTCTGAAAATTTAAGTGTCTTTACATCTTATTGGTAACGGCCTGCAATAATTATGGAGTCCATATCAACCATACATTCTTGTAACAATCCATTCAAATATTTTGTAACATCCCATTCAAGTATTCAGCCATCTTTACTACTAATAAAAGTTACATTTAAAAAAAATAAGTGCCTTAAAGTCACTTATTTGTAACAACCTTTAATATTGATACATCATTTTTAAATCATATGCAAACTTATAACAGCCCAATAAGCCTATTTATAACTCAGGAATACCCACGAACAAAATCGAAAACTTACCCCAAACTTATCACTTATAAAATCATCATACAAATGCTGAAACTTAACATACAAAAACAAGAATGTGTGACGATGTTCTCTTCCAGGCACACATTAAATGGTTCCTTAAACTTAACTTCTATCTCTCTATCATCACTTCCAGCCACACATATACGGATGTTCTCTTTGCTGCCACCGGCCCTTCGATGCCGCCATTTATGGTGTGTGACGATGGTGATGAGTGTGTGACGACGACGAGCAAAGGTGTGTGTACTGGTCATGTTGTTGGTGTGGCTGAGATTTGGTGGTGTTTTCGAGTATGTATAGATCTGTAACGGTTGAGACTTTTTATGGCTTGGAGTATGGACGTATGGTAGATCTTTTAATGTTTCGTGTATGTTTGGATGTGTTGTGCTTGAAATTTGTTGTGGTGTCGAGAGTGTGTTTGTAGATCTAATAAGATCCAGCCGGATCTTTTAAGATCAAGCCGGTATACTAACATTACTTTTGGTATTTTGAGGTATTTTATTTGTAAATATGAGATCTTTGTGCTTTGCAACCCAAGGCTAGACGGGTGACGGCACAGCCGCACATGGCATCATAATTTTGGGTGCATCAAATGATCGAGAAAACAAATCATGTTTTGTGAAGATTGAAATGATAAACTGTGGAGAAGTAAGGTTTATGACTTTATGAACGAAGAAGAAGATGGTAAGGGAGAAGAGAAAGAATGACAAAGGCATGTCATATAAAATGTTTTGATATATGACCAAAGATTGTCTATATGTGAAATTTTCTTTTATTTTCCTATACATTATTCGATCATGATTCTTTTATACATACTTAATTTTATTTTTATAACAAATAAAAACGAGTGATATAAATCCAAACTATATATGAAGTAAGAAATTGCAAATGTTAGGATGCTCTAAAAATAGTGTCCATTGTAATTTATCAATTGTTAATTTATGGTTTCATCATTTAAACGTAATATTATTTTGGACTTAACTGACTCACAAAATGGGAAACTGAAATTTAACTATAAACGTAACTAATAAGCAATATTATTTTTAAGATTTCGGTATTGTTAATTAGACATGGTCTTATTAAACGATTTAAAGATACACTATAGCTTCAACTACTTACAAAGTTGCAAGCATATAAAAAATCACGTGAGAGTAAGTTGTATAACGATTTGAAAATAAACTATAACATTGGGATTGTAGTTTATCAAAAAAGAATTAAGCGCCGTCGAAATTTAGTCAAAAACTAGACAATAGACACTTACTAAAACTTAAACTAATTTTAAAGTCTGTTACCATAAGAGATTTTTTTATTGCTTTTCAAAACTAATAACGAATATATGTATATATGTAGTCTTTTTTATAATGTTACTGAATGTATAAGCATAAAAACAAGCAAGTTTTGAATTAATGACATCACATTTTTATTTCTCTTTTAGAAAAGCAGTCAGTCGGAAAAACTTTTTTATCATCTTTAAACCTACTTCCGTTGTACATTCTCTTTCTATATATATATATATATATATATATATATATATATATATATATTTGGTACTATCATTAGTTCAATCTTAACTCATTATGGAGCTGAAAACAATGTCATAGAAAAAGTACATCGAAAGGGTTTTCGCCGAAAAATATAATATTACGCTGGTACCCGCCGTCGCATTGCGCGGGTACCCGACGAGTATACAATAATATATGTACATTGTACAACCATGGGAAAACATCTATACTACATACTAATGCAAACAAATAATATGCATCTATTTCTCAAAGAAATTATAATACTACAAAAACTTTCATGCATGCGTCAAATAAAAATCAAATTCAAGATATTCTTCAACGATATTATACAATAAGAAGAACCAATGAACCAATACTTAATCCCGTAACCATTTTTGATAACAAAAGAAGATTTTATATATTATTTAAAATACTATACATGAATTTGAACACTAAATGAATAACAAAAAGTAATTCACTTACGTATAAGACATTTCAAACACCGAGTCTAAAACTAAAACCAAAAAATATATAATAACTTAGATAAAGATGTAAGCCTACCATCCATTCCCATAAACGATCAACATCATCAATTTATAACCTACGCAATCTTCGATTTCAATAAACAAAATGTTAATTATACGTCATTTCCAAGATCATCCTATTTACTGATTTGGCTAGAAAAACAATTATCATCATCATCTTAATTAAATTTCAATTATATAGAAAAATAGATGAGAAGAATAAAATGGTGCGGCAAGTTTTGGAGAGAGAAATATATTAAATCAAGCCTCAATTAAAGAGTTGGTAACTCATAAGGACGGTTTATTGCATTTAATTCTTTTTTTTTGCTCTTTAACCATTTACATAACTTCACTTGATTTTTAATATATACGAGGCATGCAGACTCGTACGTTGCACACGGGTTGTGTCAATTTTTTTCGCATGGAGTGCGTATATTGGTCGCTGGCATAGTAATTTTATAAAATGTTGATGCCTTTGTTTAATGGGTTATTACCCATACAATTGTAGTGGGGTATTTAAGTTTGACGTGGATGTTTGATCACTGTATAAAACTACCATTAGGTTAGCGATAGCTAAGTTGGGCACGTCAATTTGACCATTATGAATTATTTATCTGTAATTGCTGATTTTTCAACGTTTTTTTTAAATACGAAATGTATTTTATGACGGTCTACCCTAAGTTCCATTTAGAGAATGTTCAGCGCAAATGTTTCGTTATAACGGTCATTTGCGCAAAGCTAACAATTAGGTCCGTAGGTTGTTAACAAAAGTCATGGTTAAGTTGAGGGGGTTCTGTTCTTAAAATGTAAAAGTGATGGGCTTAGTTTGTTCCAGTTTCAAAGATGGAGGATTTACTAAAAATCAGGTTATATCATGAACTTACTTGGTTGTGATAAAATATTTCCTTAGAACATTAATTTCATAGTTGATTGTGAGATATGTATACTTGTAGGATTTTAGATTCGACATTTTGATTTGGCTTGAGTTTTGGTTTTTTGTTTTTTGAGATTCGGTGTTTTGCGAAGCTGAGCTTCAAATAGATCAATGATAACCGCGTAAGTATTTTATGAACTGTTGGTATACATGTTAGTTTTCAAATGGGTACGAATATTATGGAGGCAGCCATCGTATTTGCAACCTGTTTTGTATGTAAGTGGTGCTCATAATTCTTGTTTTGATTGACACATTGGCAACCTATTTTGTTTTGCTCTTTTTTGAACTATAACTAATATATTCATTATATGCATGGATGTACAATGTGCACTTTAGCCAATTTGGATAGTGATTGTAGGAGTAGGCTATTCAAGCAAATATAATGTAGTCAACGGAACTGCAACTATATAAAAAATACAAAGTTTACAATTTAAACATTATTCTACCCAATTTTGATTCAATATCATATGACCTAAAGTCTTCTTTCTACTTACACTTTCCTGATTCTAATGAAAACGTTTTTCGATTAAAAATGGATATTTGATTTCGTTGAGGTGAATGTGCTAATAGATGTTTGGCTATGAAGGTGGAAAATACATAGTATTTCAATTGCACTTAGCTTTTGCAAAGGTCTTTTTTTTCTTATGTCTAAACATCAACTTTTCTACACAAAAATTGATTAGCTTATGAGTTTTGGCATTTATCATCGGCGGGGGCTAGTTTGTTTTTAGAAATTCTAAGGGGCCGATAGTAATAATGTAGCGTTTTTTATAAAAAAAAGAAAAAAAAACCAGGAAAGATCCGTAAAGTGGCAAGCTGGTTACGTAGGCGGAGGCTAACATGTTATTGCAGCTTGGTTACGATCCCACATGATCATCTTCATCTGCAACCTCATCCCCATCCACATACTCATCCTCATCCTCATACTCATCCTCCGTATATACAATGTTTCTGTTTTCCCGAGGCTTATTTCTTTGGTTTCTCTTTCTACTCGAAGGCTCATCCAATCCTGTACATGAAACCGTATCTTTTTTAGAAGGCTTCTTTATCTACAAACAACAGACGCACAAAGAACATGAGCCACATTTACTTCTAAAATTTATTAGAAAAATATGAACATGGAATTCTTGTGTGAGAGGACACACAGTAAGATATGGAGCTTTTGCAAATTCTTGTAAACTATAATTCTGGTTAAACTTTTAATATACAAAACTGATATGAATCAAATCAAATCAGAAAAAAGGAATCAAATCAAAGTGCTCATTTATATATTAAACAAAAATATAATCAACTTATGAGTTTAAGTTTGAAAATTGCTCGACTTTAAAAGTTGAAGAGATACAAAATCAGAGGTGCAAAGTTAAAGATAATATGTAATGTGTTATAGTGAAAAGAAGAGGATGAGTACTTGAACCGACAAAGCAAGCAATAACAGAATTCGTAAACTGATAATAGAAAGATCACCTTCAATCGTTGTTTGCTATCTTTGTCCCAAAAGTTAAAAGCACCATCAGATCCTGGAGTTGCAAATGTGTGCTGGACCTGAAAAGCGAAACAAAAGGCTAAAAATGTTAAAGTTTGCAACAATAAGCTATTCAAATTTACCATTAGCAGTAGTAACAATAAATCTTCAATTTTTAAACAAAGCATATAAAGGAATAAGATGATAACCATAGGCAATAGAAACATACCAAGAAACCTTGTTGGTCTGGAAATGTAGCAACACACCTGGTCTGGTACTTCAAGAGAGAAGTGATTCTCTTAAACTCAGTTGTGATCCAAAACCGTGAGGTCAATATCATGCATTTTGTGAATTTTGGGATATATAGAAAATAAAAAAATGGTGGTACCTGATTCAGAAAGTTAAATGCTGTAAGGTTTTTATCTGCAGTTCTAACAACTATTAGTGGATGTTTCACTGAAAGCGCATAACAGCTGTTCGGTAGTTGCTGGTTATGAACTGGAATTTGTTGTCGCAAGTCCTAGTACCTAAAAAAGGCAGTATTATGTTAAATTAAAGTACATATACAATTCAGAAAACAGACATAGGCTTGATATTACATTTTCCAAACAGTTGGATGGAAATCACTCTAAACCTATAATATAAAATACTTTGGTGGTTTTACTATATACTAATTTATACTCAGGTTAACTGTGCTTTCATAGAATTTTGATTTCTTTAATAAGTTATGTTGTTTTGACAAACAAAGCATATTCTTTTCTAAAAATTGGTCAAAATGTTGCAGATCAACCCCGCCTCACCCATCTCATAATTGTACATTTTGACCCAAACAGGTGTTTGAACCCTCCCCGTCCACCTTAAAACAGAATAAGTAATTATAATTTTATAATGAGTGTTTGGTATTTCTTACCCCTCAATGTCACAAAACTCTACTGATATCTCACATTGGACAACTTCTACATATGTATTCGATATTGGTCCAGTCCATAGCATATCTCTTGCTTGAAGCCTTCGAAACTCGATATCCTTCATTACAAATCACCCCAGAAAGAAATGTTAATAACCTGAGGTAAAAGAATATAATACATACAACCATGAAAAAAAGAGTGCAACTATAACTAACACATACAGAAGAGGAAAAGAATTAAAAATTAAGAACACACCTTGTAGCTCTTTCGATGACTACACTATTAGAATGGTCTTTGATAATCCAATCCCGGCCAGTCCCGATCCTTCCTTCATGTGGAATGGTCTTCAACTACATCAGTCCTACACACATAACACCATTTAGAATACAGAATGCTATAAAAAATAAGCTATGAAGTTCCTAATTGCTCTTTCCTTATCGGTTCATTCATCAAGTCTCTTTGTCTACTATACAAACAATGAAGTTCTTGAACCTGTAACGGTGTAAGAAAACATTAGTAAAACACAAAATTTTCAACAAAAGCAAGATAAATGAAAAATACAAAATTTTGAATTCCATTTGCAAAGTCAAACAGACCCGATGCCTAAAGATCGAGTCTTGCTTCAAAATAGTTTGCTATATTGTTATTTTTAATATCCTATGCATTCATCCATCTGTCTATGCATATGACGTGAAGTTGTTAGTAGCCAGTTGCCACTACCTAAAAAGCCTTTGATCACCTATGCATATTAAAAGATAAAGGTCTACTTTTATCGGAAGCAATAAATTAACGAAAATAGTTCAAATGTTTTGGTTCTTCAACTAACCTGAATTTCAAATGTACATAAATGTTATACGTTCTGTGTCACACCCCCAAATAGGGTCCCTTCTGATTTGGCGTCCGGGGGCGTGACGTCCATGGCTATTTCAAGTACAAAGCATAAAGAACGATCTCTAAGTGTACGTTTGAAAAATAAACATTGTTGCATAAATTTAAAATATTAATAAGTTTACATCAATCAAATTTAAAAGGTTCAAAAGACAATATGCGGAAGCTTAAATAAGTTCAACAACTGTATTTAAGATAAGCATGGATAAAATTTAGAAAACTGGTTCGGCAATAGACTTCATATAGTTGAAGCAACAACATCCATGCTAAGCACCTGAGAAAAACATGCTTAAAACGTCAACATAAAGTTGGTGAATTTATAGGTTTAGTTCAAACGATGTTATAGTGGACCACAAGATATCAAAACGTATGCGACAGTTATAACAGATACAACTTCACATAAAAAGGTATTTACGTTGTACTAAGCTCATGACACTGAAGCTAATAATGAAAGATAGCATGTACATTGCTATAAGTATTTGCTTGCCCTTACAGGTGTCCGACCAAGGACCACCTAACCAGTTTTGACATGACATATATCCATTTAATCGGGAGCCCCATGGGTAGTGAGCGCTACTCACCCGGATAGGGATAATTAGTCCCAATAGATCTATTTATTCACTCGCGCTCCCTCGACCGGTCCTTCTGTCAAGAAAATGACAGTTCATGATAGTTCGGGCAATTGAGGTCTAAATGCTACTTAGGCAACATGTAAATAGGGAAATCTCACTGTGATAAGTCCTGTGTCTAGTTTTAAAACAAGGCAATTTTTCACCACACCCGCAGTATAAAACATTTATTCAAAACGAGTAAAAGAGTAGGGCTATGAACTCACCTTGATTTGGTGAATTAAGGTAGTGAATAGTCTAGAAATAATTTACTTTGTAACGAACGACGATATACGAAAGCAACCTATGAAATGGACGTTTGATTAAATATCGAATTCGAGTGAATTTATGGAAAAATGCATAAGGTGTTACTAGTGTACTTTGTTAATATATATCTAAAATTTAACGTTTGTGATCGTGTAGTAATAAAATGTTTCCGTATGTAAATGGGTAGAAATAATTTGTATTTTAGTATTACAAAGATATATAACGTCTAAGTAAAAATATATATTTTTATATATATATTGTTCGTCACTTAATTTAAATTCTCGTATCTCATTTTACCATGTACGTTTTCTAGTATTTACTAAGTATAGTAATTTATAAAAATTTCGACATGGACTCGTTCCGTGTTTAACGTTTTTCCAAAGTACGTAGACATTATATAAAAACCAATTTTCAAACCAACTTTAATCCACTATTCATAATTACAAATTTATACATCATCATATCTCTTATATTTTGCAACGTTCAACGTTTAAAATAAATTAAACGTAACGCATCTAAATCGTATACTAATAAATAAGGT
This sequence comes from Tanacetum coccineum, assembly GCA_026074375.1. Taxonomy (NCBI): domain Eukaryota; kingdom Viridiplantae; phylum Streptophyta; class Magnoliopsida; order Asterales; family Asteraceae; genus Tanacetum; species Tanacetum coccineum. The sequence goes on from BQNB010020538.1 coordinate 23,329, forward strand.
ATTCGCGAACTTATCCAATAAGCTACACCGTAGCTTTACACCTAGGTGTATTGTGTTTATATTGGGCCTTGGCCCATTAAGTCTAAAACTGTAGTTTTAACTTATCCATTTAATCCGATAAGCAAAACATTAAATAATAAACACGAGACTTGATAATAAGCTATTAATAAGCTCACAATAAGCCAAGTATAATAAGTCAAACCACATAAGCTTAATAATAAGCTCATGGTGTCGGGTCTTGTATGTGGGACGCGGCTATAAGCCCTAATAAAGTATATTCGATCTTATTTATTAAGCCGAATAAGTTTAATTCGTTTGCCTTTTCAAAATAACTAGAAAATAAGCGAATAAATTATAAGTCAACCCAAAATAAAAGCTAAAACAAATAATTCTTCTTTCTTTCTAGTTTGGCCGAACCATATATAAGCCCTAATAAGCTCAAAATAATCAAATAAGCTTTCAAATAAGCTCACAAATATAAGCCGAATATAATAAGCTCAAAAGTACAAATATTATTACATGAAAATAACCACGATCACAAAACTAAGATTTCCTTATATTTCTTTACATATATTTCGAACCATAAGTACACCCTTTTAGGGTTTATGTAGTTTTAAAATCTTGTTTTTACAAAAGAAGTTGTACAACTAGCATGTATGCATCAAGATGATAAGGAAAGTACAAGTTATTTAAGAATTTGAAGACTTACAAAGTTGGAAGGTTTTTAGAAGGAAGAATGAGATTAGAACAACCCAAATGTTGTTTAATTAATACCCGGATGATACAAATGATCAAACCTTCAATAAATCTTCAAGTGTTTTTGATCAAAGATGAAAAATTATGAAAGTGTGTGTGTGTCTTAGGTGGTTCAAACAAAAGAAGGCAAGAAGAAGAGAAAAACCAAAATTTTTAAGTGTGTGTTTGGTGTTATGAATGAGATAATTGGAAAGTAAAGTGGGTTAAATATTACAGTATTTTTTACTTCACACCCTAATAGTGTGTGTGTGTGTTTGTTCATGTATAGAACAAGAAGGGTGAGGGGACCAAATTGACCTCTAGATCTAATTCCAAGATATACACCAACATGTGATCAAGGTTGTCTTATTGATTTTGAATTCAAACTTGCTTACCAAGGGTGACAAGGGTGTTTGTTTGTGCCAAACAAGACAAGGGGAGGGGGGGACCAACTAATTTTCTTCATTTTATTTTGCTAGTGCTTCCCAATTGATTTAATTTCCAAGTCTTGCATGCATAAGCTCATGTTATAAGTAAACCACGATTAACGCAAGTAACGAAACGAATAACGGTATCTCTGAAAATTATGAAATTTTAAATATTGCCATAAAATGTAAAAACGTGGCTATTGCCAAAATACTAAAACGTTAGGCATCCCGGTTCGCTCTCGGAGACGATTCTTAGATAAAAGCGGGAATACTTCTCGGTTACACGTAAATATTAAACGAAACTTCAAAAATTCAAATTGCTAAACGGAAATGGCTAACTTATTGGACGGAAATTCTCAGGGTGTCACATTCTTTCCTCGTTAGAAGAGCTTTGTCCCCAAAGCTCATGACGTGGTATCTGCCACCGGTGTAGAATTCGGGAAAAGATGCGGGTACTTCTTTTGCATTTGGTCTTCATGCTCCCAGGTGAACTCAGGACCTGTCCCGTAGTTCCAGCGTACCTTAACGATTAGAATACGACTCTGCTTTAGACGCTTGACCTCACAGTCCATGAGTTCGACAGGTTCTTTGATGAAATGTAGTTTGTCATCGACTTGGATCTCATCTAACGGTATAGCGAGCGGTTCATCAGCCATGCATTTCTTCAATTTCGAGACGTGAAACGTACTATGAACTCTACTCAACCTCTCTAGGGGTTCAAGACGATAGGCGACGGTTCCTATTTTGGCAATGATCTTAAAAGGTCCAATATAATGAGGGTTCAGCTTTCCCCGTTTGCCAAAACGTATCACTCCCTTCCATGACGATACTTTCAACATGACCTTATTTCCTACTTGAAACTCAAGAGGTTTTCTTCTTACATCGGCATAGCTCTTTTAACGGTTACGGGCGGCTTGGATACGACTCTTCATTTAAACTATTTTCTCGGTCGTCTCATGGATGATCTCTGGGCCAGTAAGCTGACTATGTCCAACTTCAGCCCATCAGATAGGTGATCGACACTTGCGCCCATACAATTCCTTAAACGGAGCAGCCTTAATGCTGGTATGGTAACTGTTGTTATACAAAAATTCTACCAATGGTAAGTGTCTATCCCAACCTTTTCCAAAGTCGAGTACACAGGCACGTAACATGTCCTCCAATGTCTGAATGGTCCTCTCACTCTGACCATCGATCTCTGGGTGGTAAGCGATGCTCATATCCAATCGAGTACCTAATGCTTTATTAAGAGACTTCTAAAAATGTGAAGTAAATTTCCCATCACGATCAGAAATGATCAAAACTGGCACTCCATGCCTTGAGACTACTACCTTTAAGTATTGTCTTGCCAACTTCTCTAACGTGTCATCCTCTCGCATAGGCAAGAAATGTGCAGACTTAGTGAGACGATCAACGATTACCCAAATCGTATCTTGACCAGTTGCCGTCTTTGGCAATTTAGTCACAAAGTCCATTGTTATATTCTCCCATTTCCATTGTGGGATCTCTGGTTGAACCAACAAACCAGATGGTTTCTGATACTCTATCTTAACCTTGGCACATGTTAAACACTTGCTGACATAGGTGGCAATTTTTGCTTTCATGTTGGGCCACCAATACAGCTTCTTAAGGTCTTGGTACATCTTGTTTGATCCAATATGGATAGAATACTTTGACTTATAGGATTCGTGCATAATTAAAGCTCTCAAATCTCCAAAACACAGAATCCAACTTCGATTGTTCAAACATAATGTTCCGTCAGCACGAGGTTCTAGCTTGTTAATCATGCCATGCAAATCTTCGTTGATGAAGTTCTCTTCTTTTCTGGCTTCCGATTGAGCACTCAAAATCTGCTTAGGAAGGTCCAAACTAATAGTCATAACTAAGGCTCGAACTCGTAGTGGCTTAATTCTCTCCTTTCGACTTAGGGCATCAGCCACCACGTTCGCCTTCCCTAGATGATATCGAATCTCACAATCGTAGTCGCTCAACAACTCTAACCACCATCGTTGTCTCATGTTCAACTCTTTCTGATCGAGAATGTGCTGTAGACTCTTATGATCATTGAACACAATGTACTTTGTACCATACAAATAGTGACTCCACATCTTCAAGGCAAACACTACTGCACCAAGCTCTAGGTCGTGTGTAGTATAGTTCTTTTCATGAACCCTGAGTTGGTGGGATGCATAATCTATGACCTTCTCCCTTTGCATCAAAACCGCACCCAACCCTTTATGCGAGGCATTGTAATATACCACAAAGTTCTCACTTCCCTCTAGTAAGGCCAATATCGGCGCACTACATAATTTCTGCTTCAACAACTGAAATGCAGCTTCTGCCTTTTCTCCCCAATCAAACTTCAGGCTTTTTTGAGTCAACTTCGTCATAGGCCTAGCGATCTTCGAAAAACCTTCGATAAATCGTCGGTAGTAACCGACCAAGCCTAGAAACTGACGAATCTCGGTTGGTGTCTTGGGTGACGCCCAATCCTTGACAGACTCAATCTTAGTGGGATCAACATGAATGCCTTTGCTATCAATCACATGACCAAGAAATTGTACCTTCGATAGCCAAAACTCACACTTCAAAAACTTCACGTACAATTTCTCCTCCTTCAACAACTTCAAAATCAACCTAAGGTATCCTTCATGCTCCTTTCTGCTCTTGGAGTAAATCAAAATGTCGTCGATAAACATGATCATGAATCTATCTAGATACAGTTTGCACACCCTATTCATCAAATCCATGAATATTGTCGGTACGTTGGTCAGACCAAATGGTATTACTTTGAACTCGTAGTGACCATAGCGAGTCCTAAATGCGGTCTTAGGAATGTATTCCTCTCGAACTCTGAGTTGGTGATAACCAAATCTCAGGTCGATCTTAGAGTAGACTCTTGATCCTTGCAATTGATCAAACATATCATCGATTCTTGGAAGTGGGTATTGGTTCTTCACGGTAAGTTTGTTTAGTTCACGGTAGTCGATACAAATCCGAAAAGAACCATCTTTCTTTTTGACAAACAAATCTGGTGCTCCCCAGGGTGAGGAACTGGGTCTTATAAATCCTTTGTCAGAAAGTTCTTGCAATTGAGTGGATAACTCTTGCATTTTGGCTGGTTCTAATCGATATGGGGTTCGTGCTACAGGTGCAGCACCAGGGACTAAGTCGATTTGAAATTCAACTTGTCGTACAGGTGGTAATCCAGGTAGATCATCTGGAAAGACAACCAAAAATTCTCGTATGATTGGCACGTCCTCAAGTCGCTTCTCCTCCGACTTATCCTCAGCCTTCTTGGATGTAACTTATGCTAGGTATACCTGACATCCCTTCTGAATATACTTCTGGGTTTTTGTACACGATATAATGTTCAGCTTACTTCCGTTGCCAAAATCGTCACCTTAGATTATCAATACTTTATCTCCATAAGGTATACGGACGACCTTCTCGTCACAAACGATCAACGCATGGTATTTTGCCAACCAATCCATACCGATGATGACGTCGAAACTACCAAGTTCTACGGGCATTAGGTCTATGTCGAACGGATGACCTAATAATCCTAACGTGCAACCTCTAAGAACAACAATTATTTCTGAAATTCTTCCATCGGCAAGTTCTACGGCATAACTAGTGTCTAAAGTGAAGGGTGTAATATCATGCAAAGCACTAAAGGTAGACGACACAAAACTTCTATCGGCGCCTGAATCGAATAACATGGAAGCATAACAGTTATTGAGAAGAAACGTACCCGTGACAACGTTAAAATCAGGGTTTGTTCCTCCTCCACCAATGGCGTAAGCCTTTGTTGTAGCCTCATTACCTCCAGTCTGGTTTCCAGTCTTGTTTCCAGTCTTGTTTCCAACTCTGTTTCTTGTTTGGTTTTCACGGTTCTGATTCCTCAACTTAGGGCAATCCTTCCTAAAATGTCCCGGTCTTCCACACTCGTAACAAACAACACCCTGCTAATTTCCAACTGGAGCTCTCTAAGTGTTTGGGGTAATAGTCACCATACAATCCCTAGTCAGGTGTCCAACCTTCTTACAGTTATTATACTTCATTATACATGGCCCTACATGGTGGTATTTGCACTTGTTGCAAAGTGGGTGAGGTCCAGAATACCCTCTCCTCTTATTGTTTCCGGTCATGTAAGCTCTAACCACATTTTGCCCACTAATATTTTGCCTCTTGAATGGCGGTTGTTGTCCATGGTTATCCCTTGAGTTACTTTCCATCCTCCTCGTACTCTCAGCACTCCTTGCAGCATAACCCTGGAGCTTCTTATCCATCAATTGGTTAGCAATGCGTACGGCATCTTGGAATTTATCTAGGTTTGCAACAATCACATTTCCTTGAATGTTGTCCGGTAGCCCTCCAATAAATCTCTCTACTCTGTCCTCTTCGTTAGGGACCATTCTAGTACACAACAAAATCAACTCCTAAAACCTTTGAGTGTAGACAGTCAAGTTGTTACCTTTCACGGTCAGATTCCACAATTCAGTTTCCATTTTCTGAATCTCGTTCCTTAGACAATACACCTCAGTCATCAACTTCATAAGTTCTGCCTAACTCATGACATAGGCGGCCTCATTCCCAATCGTTCTCTTGTGGGAGTTCCACCAAGTCAATGCACTATTCAGAAGCGTGCATGAAGCATACTTCACTTGGTACTTCTTTGGACAGTTGTTAATGTGGAAAACTGTTTCCATCTTCTCGAACCAACGAGTCAACCCAACAACTCCTTCTGTTCTATTAAAGTTAAGTGGTTGGCACTTCAGAAAGTCTTGATATGTGCACTTTCTAGCAGGCATAAATCCTCTAAAGTTATAGCCATATTCTCCTCCGTTCCTATTACCATTTCCATTTCCTCCGTTTCTATTTCCTTCATTTCCGTTTCCTCTATTTCCATTTCCTCCATCTCTATTTCCTCCTACCTCTTCTTGTTCGACCTCATCTCCCATAAGGGGTCCAAGGTTTCTGACAGCGTCGCGCACTCTTAATGCTTCTGCCACCCGGCGATCGCTTTGCTCGTTGACTGCTTTACGTCTCCTTGACGCTCCAGATCGTGTGTTAGGCATCTTCCTACAACGTATCAACGTAACACTCGATGAGATTCCTAGGTGATGCAAGATAACTAACAGGGTTAAATAAAATTTACGGTTAATTCACATAGAAAATACATGATCAAACTATATCATGGAAACCCCATAACGCATGATGCAAAAAGCATAAGTAAATCAAATTATGGAACCATATCATAGATAAATATCAATTTCATATCATCGATCATTAGTGATTACATCACATTGATTTCAAAATACAAAAAATACGAGTTTCTAGTACTACGGTCATCACTAAACGCTACTGGTCAATACTGCAACACTAATGAACATATCTAAGGACGGTAGCCTATGTGCTTCCAAGCACACGCCTCAAATTTGCCAACTCTCACTCGGTCATAAAATCAAAACCGTCGTATCTGCCTCAGCTCTCTCTGCATACGTGCCATGTCGCGCTGGAGTCGGTCAACTCTTTGACTCTCAACACTCACGGTGCCTCTAAGCCTCCTGTTATCCCTCTCCAACTTAGCAACTCTCTCAGTCAAAACAGTGACTACCGTCTCAGCCCTACCAATCCTACGTCCCTGCTCTCTCTAAGATCCCTTAATGACATGTATACGATGGACTGGAATAACCTCGGTGTGATCATGGAACCTCTAAACCAAATCTCCCAATGTCTCTTATGTAACCTCTACTGCTCCCTCCTGAGCAGGCTCAGGGGTATCCTCTGACATCACAGGATGCGTAACCCTCTCAACTCTGACATTAATCGGGCCCCTCATACCTGTCTTACTCTCCTCTCGGTCAGCAACCTCAACTACAACTCTAGCATCAATCCATATATCTCTAAGAGCATCTGCATAAGCGAAACACTCGTCAATCTCAGCCTGAATCTCGGGGTCAATCTCAATCATGTCGCTCCTCATAACATCAACTTCCATCACTAAATCAGCCCCTCTAGATCTAGATGGCTCATAACTCTCATCCTCAGAGTCAACTCCCAATCCAACCTCTCTAGGTACATATGGCTCAAAACTATCCTCCGAACAATCCTCTAAATCCGTAGCTGTCTCAGGACTCCTAATCCTCTTAGGTGATGGTAAAAGATTTACACGTGCATAAGATAATGCCCCAAGGGTAGGTGAAGATAATGGTACAGATGCAACAGGCGATCTACTCCTCTTGCGAGAATAGCTCACAGAAGAAGAATCATGAGATAGTCTCTCGGAAATAGCAGATGAACGATGAACACTCGGGACCAAAGAACATAATCGATGACTAGATCTCATACCCGATGGTGATGCTGGCAATGAATGATCAAAAGATGAACGACTAGATGCAGAATCAGATAAAGCATCCGCAGGAGAATCCGAAGAAGTCTCTGATGATGAACTCGATGATGAATCATCCGAAGAAGAATAATCAACTGAATATCTCACAGCAAGACGATGAGTAGGTAATGATCCAACCCTCTTCCTCGCAGTCATCATGTGTACTGGCCCATTAAGATGGTAGTGGTACGGTCGACCATGAGGAATAGGTTATCCCGGTGCAAGAACCATGACTCGACGTTGACGTGCACCAGATGCTGTAGGTGACCTCTGAGTAGAAAGGGTAGTCTTAGTGAATGGTGTACCATGGGTAGGTAATGGTGGTGTATCAGGTGTATCACTGTCTGTGGTGTCATTAGCCGATGATAAAAATGGTGAGATAGCTGGTAATGATGGTATATGGTCTGATGATAGATCCTCAGATGGATCAAACTCCGTATCAGATGCAGGTGAGTAATCAGGAGACGCTGGTGTAGCTCTATGGAATTGTATTTTTTTGTTGTTGTTTTGTCCCCATGCTCATCCTCTGATGAATCTAAAGAAACTGAGATAACTGAAATTGCATGACCTTGCACAAGCAAAGTTTATATAATATCCTTTATATCATCCATGCATGATGTGGGGAAGAATGAACAATTGGGTGAAATGATCGAATGAAATGAATGAATAGACCATCGGATGCTGTTATCGCGAAATAAAATGCAATATAACTTATAGTAATTATAGTTTTACTTAGTATTTAACTTACTTTATTATTTAATTATGTGATACGTACTATGTAAAATCACGTATAAGGCACATAATAACGTAAGGATCCACATAATCCGGTTATAGTCCAGACCTAGTTTACAGTCCAGACCCTAGGGTTACATATACTGGTTCTCTATAACCTTGGCTTTTGGATACCAATTTGTCACACCCCCAAAATAGTGGTCCCTTTCGATTTGGCGTCCGGGAGCGTGTACGTCCATGCTCTTTCAGGTACAAAGCCTAAGAACGACCTCTAAGGGTACGTTTGAAAAATAAAAACACCGTTTGCATAAATTTAAAATATTATAAGTTTACATCAATCAAATTTAAAAGGTTCAAATGATAACATCCGAAAGCTTAAATAAGTTCAAACAATGGTAATTTAAGATAAACATGGATAAAATCTAGAAAACTTGCTTCGGGCAATAAAAAATCATATGTTCAAGCATCAACAATCCAATTGATAAGCACCTGAGAAAAACATGCTTAATAAAACGTTCAACATAAAGTTGGTGAATTTGTATCGGTTTGTTCAAACAATTTATAGGGACCCCAAGATAGCAAAAACGTATGCGACAGTTATAACAGATACAAATTCACATAAAAAGGTATTTACATTTCCACTAGCTAATGACACTTGATGAAGCTAATAAGAAAAGATAGATGTACATAGCTATAAGTATTTGCTTGCCCCTTACAGTGTTCGACCAAAGACCACCCTAACCTGTTTCGACTGATCATCTATTCGTTTAATCGGGAGCCCCGTGGGTAGTGGCGCATTACCGGATAGGATAATTAGTCCCATAGATTTATTTATTTCACTCGCGCTCCCTCCCTCAACCGGTCCTCCGGTCAAAAATGAAGTTTAATGATATTCGGGCAATTAGGTCTAAAAGCTAACCTAGGCAAAATGTAAACTAGGGAAATCTCTGTATGTCCTTGTATCCAGTTTTAAAATCAAGCAATGTTATCCACCCCAAGTATAAAACATTTATTCAAAACGAGTCAAAAAGTGTGGCTATGAAACACACTTGATTTGGTGAATTGAGTAGGTAGGAATAGGTCTAAGAAAATAATTCCTTTGTAAACGACCCTAACGTCGATATACGGAGAGCAACATATGAAAACTGGATCGTTTTTTTGATTCAACTATCGGATCGAGGTGAATTTATGGAAAATGCATAGGGTGTATTCTAGGGTACTTTTGTATAATATATATCTAAAATAAACGTTTTGATCGTTGTACTATTAAAATATTTTTCGTAAGTTAATGGGGAGAAATAATATGTATGTTAATATTACATAGATATATAACGTCTAGCAAAATATACGTATATATATTTATATATTTCTATTCTATATATATATATATATATATTCTAAATATATATATAATATAATATATTGTTCGTCACATCATTTAAAAATTCTCGTATCTCATTTACCACTGTACATTTTCTAGGTATTTACTAAGTTAGTCATTATAAAAAATTTGGCATGACCCATTGTGTTTACACGTTTTTCCAAAGTCGTAGACTTTATTTTAAAACCATTCTTTCAAAAACACTTTCCATCTGTAACACCCTCCAAAACGGTGTCGCAGGGGAAATATATCAGGCGATGCGTTACTTCTAATACAATAAGCACAAGATACAGAGAACGACCTAAAATGTGTCGTTTGTAAAACATCTCGTATTGATTTTCTGAAATCAAAACTATTAGTTGTTCCCATAATTGCATCTCCATGAAAAACTTGATTATCTATAGACTCCAATGCACAATCAATAATCCAAGCATTCTAATTCACCTGAGAAAAACATGCTAAAGTGTCAACATTAAAGTTGGTGATTTTCATAGGGTTAGGTAATGTATAATTGTAATGTTGGATCCAAAGCTTTATACAGTATGCATCGGACCATTTCAATTCCTTATAATTAATCGCAAAAGTGTTAAGAGTAAATGTGAACCAATTAGAGTTTGTGTTTATTGCTTCACAGCAATATAATGAAAAGTGTTTCAAAAATAGTAAGTAATGTTCAATAAGTGTTTACATGGACAGTGAGATCGTTGATTTTTCAAAATGTATGGGTCTACTATAACAAATACATCCCATAGTTAATATCTATGTTGCGCTAAGCTCATGAACCGAAAACCTTAAGTATACGTTTGCTAAGTTAGTGCCCCGGTTTTAGTGTGATTGGCTAGACCTAGTTTCCTCACATGTAATGCTGTCGTTGTACATGGTAGTGCGTTGTTATCTACCCAGACGGGGGAGTTCCATTCCCAATAGATCTATTCACAGGCATTCGCGCTCCCTCAACCGGTCCTACGGTCTAGAAATTAGGTTTCAAAATGATAGGGGGGACTTCATGGCAATAGAGTAATTAGGCAAACACAGGTAAAAAAAAGGGAAATTCTACATAAAGTTTTGTGTCCAAAGTAAGAGTATCCCATTTGTTTTTAATCTTTTTTTTTTTTTCGTAATAGCTTTGAAGTACTTAAATCCATAAGAGAAAAGAGTTTGTGTAATAAATCAAGTAGTTGAATTCGAAAATGAGTATGTAAAACAATTTCGTAAACATGTATGCAAAACGAGTAAGTGACAAGGTATGCACACAGTTTGTAATCAACCATGTAATTGTGTTTGTAATGAATTGTAAAATCAAGATGTAAACCAAATGTGTAATATAGTATGAGAAGATATTGTAAAGAATATGTATACAAGTTGTATTGGCATGTATTCTCCCCGAGGATTTGTAAAGTTACATGTAAAACAAGTGAAAGAGGGGCTATTACACTCTACATTGATGATCGAAGAACAATTGGCAGAAAATGGGCTTTACTTTGCCAAACTCAAACGGAGATGATACGGCTAGATCAAGAAGTTGCAGATTAACTTAACTACCTAAGTCTCACATAGCCTAGGGTAATGCGTTTGGGTTGTTTTCCGATGAATGGAATTAAGTCAACGTTGACACTGTTGATAAAGATTTAGAAGTTAAGGTTCTGTAATAGTTTGGTGGTTCGGTTTAAAATAAATAAATCATAAAAGCATATGTAATTCATACGATGAATCATATAGCAGCAGTATTGTAATATATCTGTATATAGTTTACAATAAAAAAATATGCAATTATATAATTCGTATGATAAATTAATAATAAGACTACAATCAAAAGAATAATTTGAAATATATAATACTTCGCAACTTATTGTTGAAGAAATGCGAGTAAATGATTAACCAAAAATAATTCGACACGTTTTAGATACATCACCACTGAATAAATAAATAGTTTTAGCATGAAAGTATTCGTACGTTTTAAAGTTATAAATTCATACACATTATGTCTTTAAAAGTTTTCACAAAGGTTATGTTTGTAAAATTTCCAGTGGTCAATTTATAAAATATAAAAGTAATCTTTTATAATCTAGTATACGTTTCTTTGACGGTTTGCTAAAATAGTTATCCAATTGTAAAAGTATAATTTCCGTTTGTTATCGGTTATCGAAATGTTACAATTAATCAACCTTTAATTTATTTAATATTAATATCTTTCAATTCAATCTGTGTTGCAATTACTCGCGCGCTCCTTCAATTTATATCAATTCAAAAATTATTTAAATAGTACATTTATTTATCCACATTTTTTAAAACCCACCATTTAGTTTGGTTTTAGATTTAAAAAATATAGTTGTATTTATTATTCAAATTTATGTTAACAAAAGCACCCTTATTAGTTTTCTGCTACACAAACGCACCCTTGTGACATAGTTTGCCAACCCTAACAGCCCCCCCCCCCCCCCCCCCCTGCGTGTTTCGCTGTACCAAACGCACCGTTGCGCTCTCTCGTAAACCAAACACACCTTTTCTGGTGATACAACAACCAAACGTCCCTTCCTTGGTGCTGCGACTACCCAAACGCACCAATAGGTGCTGGGACCCAAGAATCAAACGCACCCTTAATTGTATAACGATTAACCAAAACGCAGCCTCTTGCTGCTAAACCGAAAACCAACGCATCTAAATGTACAACAACTAACAAAACGCAGCATACTTGCTGCTAAATAAACACTGCTGCACCCTTGGTCTATAACACAGCAGCCCTTGTGCTGCCAAATAAAACCCCGCACCCTTCCTCTTGAAACCCAACTCGAAAGCACCTTAGAGGTTGTGAACATACACCAAGCTACTCCCGGGCTGTTGTGTAAAAAAAAAAATCAAACGCACCTTACTGTGTGTAATGAACCAACTCCCATTTCTGGTGGTGATAGAAAAGGAACGCACCCATGTGGTAGCTTTAATACCACACGAGACAAACGTTACTCTTGGTGCTATTCAACCACCCGTACCCGCTGGGGCGGCTGGCGGTGCTCACGAACACCACCCTGTGGTGCCGGATGTTGTCTCGAAAACAATACACCCTTTGGGGTGGGGCGCTGGGAGGGGGGGGGGGGGAGGGTAGTGGGGGGGGGGTGGGGGGGGTTGAGGGGTTTGTGGGGGGTTTGGGGGGGGGGTGTGGGGAGGGGTGGTGGGGGGATGGGCGGGGGGGGTGGAGGCGCGTTTGGGGTAGTGGGGGTGGTTGGGGTTGGTGAGTGGGGGGGGGGGGGGGGTAACAATCTTTAATTTATATAATTTAATCATCTTTCAATCAATCTGTGTTGCAATTACTCGCGCCCTTCAATTTATATCAATCTCAACAAATTATTAAATAGTACATTTATTTAACCCATTTTAAACCACCATTTAGTTCGGTTTTAGATTTATAAAATAGTACGATGTATTTATTATTCGATTTATGTTAACCCAAACGCACCCTTATTAGTTTTCCTGCTATCCCAAACGCACCCTTGTGACAAAGCTGCCAACCCAAACACGCCCCCCCTGCATGTTTCTGCTGTACCAAACGCACCCGTTGCGTCTCTCTCTTAAACCAAACACACCCTTATGGTGTTACACCCGTATCCAAACGCACCCTTAGCGCAATCTGCATAACCAAACGCCCCTTTGTGGTGATACAACAACCAAACGCACCCTTCCTTGGTGCTGCGACAACCCAAACGCACCACTAGGTGCTGACCAAGAAACCAAACGCACCCTAATTGTATAACGAGTAACCAAACGCAGCCTCTTGCTGCTAAACCCGCAACCAAACGCATCCTAATTGTACAACAACTAACCAAACGCAGCCTCTTGCTGCTAAATAAACCAGCTGCACCCTTTGGCTTATAACCACACGCAGCCCTTGCTGCTGCCAAATAAACCACGCACCCTTCCTCTTGCAACCCAACTCGAACGCACCCTTAGTGGTTGTGAACCCATACACCAACGCACTCCCGGCTGTTGTGTAAAAAAAATCAAACGCACCTTACTTTGTGTAATGAACCCAACACACCATTTCTGGTGGTGATAGAAAAGCGAACGCACCCCATGGTGGTAGCTTAATACCACACGAAACAAACGTACTCTTGGTGCTATTACCACCACCCGCACCCGCTGGGGCGGCGGCGGTGCTCACCGAACACCACCCTGTGGTGCCGGCTGTCTCGAAAACAAACACCCCTTGGGTGTTTTATGATAAACCGGACGCACCCATGCGGCATTTATAACAACCCGCCGCACCCTTGGTAGAGCGTGGTTGTGATGGTGATGATGAAGATGGTGGCGGTAGTGGCGAGTGAGGGAGAGTGATGGTGGGGATCGGATAGATCGGGAGATGGGGAGGATTTTTGGTGTTGGCCGGAAAAGCCCGCCGGAAAAGTTTTCCGGCGGCGGCGAGTGGTGGCCGGCGGCGGGGGAAGGGCTGCCGGAATTTTGAGGGAGAGAGAGGAGGGAGATGGGAGAGAGTTGTAGTGTGTGTAAGTATATATGAGAAAATGAATGAAATAAAATTATAAATTATATATATATTAATCAATGTGACAAGTTATAATAGTGTAGGGTTTAAATTGTAAATATTTAACGTAGTTTTTATAACTTTCGGTTAGGGACTCATTTGAGCGACCTAACGGACGATTCAAATCTCAAAACTTTCGCCATTGTTTTCCGAATCATTTTTCTGATAAAAATGAGTATTCACTCGACAAATTTTGTAAACGTTTCATAAAATTTATTTAAAACGATTAATTGTTTATTTCGTATATTTCCGAATAACTCGTCCGTAAAACGATTTTTAACTTCAATAATTGCGTTTTTACCCAACGTTTTCGATTAACAAGAAAATTAATTTATTAAATACTTTTACTTAATAAATTATGATGATTAAGTACAAATTTAATTATTTTGGGTCGGTACGCATTGTGTTTAAAATTTTAGCGAGGGCATTTCAGTCACCTTCTGACTGTTTCCAGGTCTCGGTCAAAACTGAAAAGTTGCCAGGAATGTCGTTTTACATTAAATTGCTTTAGAGTCCGAGTTGTGAAAACGTGCTTTAGGTGGTCGTTCTTATAAGTCAAGCTAGACACTAAAAGTCAACGATTGAAATAGTCATTCAAAAATTCGAAAATTCTCAGATGTTACAGTATCCAATGTATTGGATACGGCGTATTGAGGTTTCTTGGAGTAGGGACCACGTTTGATATCTTCCAGAATATTCACATACTATATCTCCAATACAGCGTATTGGTCTTCACTGGATACGGCGTATTGGACTTGTTTCCTTTGTGGTCTTTGGTGAGTGCAGGCACGGATACACCGTATCTTCCTTGATGGATACGGCATATTGGTTGTCAGAATAGTTAATCTTCAAAATATCTTCGTTTAAGCTCCAGAATGCGCGTCTTTTGCTAATATTCACCAAGGACTCCGTAATTACTGCGATTCTCAAATATAAACAATTAAGTAACAATTCTTTGCAATAATTATACAAAATGGGTTAATTACATGGGATAAATGATGCTATAAAATAGACGTTATTTGATGTCATCAAATATCCCCCACTTGAATCCTACTTGTCCTTAAGTAGCCTTTAGAAGTTTATAAAAATGTATCCCTAAGGATACCACTAAACGATGAAGCCAGGAGCGGAAGGAGGGACTTGAACCCTCAACCTCAGCCTTGGCAAGGCTATACTCTACCAATTAAGCTATTTCCGCCAGCTAAGGTAGTGGCGAAGCAGCTATCCTGCTCTATTGTTACGTAGCAATAGAAGCCTGCTTATGTTGCTTTGGCGGCATTTCGCCTTCTCTTCGCTCTGGACAGGAGCGCTAGTGGACACGGGGAGGGAGCATGCGAAGCGTGTCATTCGTAATGGAAAGAAAGAGACCACTACTTCGCTTTTTTGTTGGATCGTCGGCGCGAACACAGTGGTCTCTGCCCAGGACCAGGAACCAATTCCGAGTTTGATACTTGAATGCTCGGTCGTTTTTAACCGTAGCATATTTACAGGAAGTTGGTGGGTCCTCTATCTATGATTTACGGTTCGGGTGGCTAGTGGTTTCGGGATCCCATCGCGAAAATTGCTTCTTTTATGCTCAGGTATTTAGCTACAGCTCGTTATCTTTTAGTAATTCCTACACTTCTTCATTACTTTGAACTCAGTTTTTCGAATATTGTGACTTTTCAATGCTGTGTCTCAGGGAAACTTTTCAATACGGTCCGTGATTGCTAGCCCGTTAATAAATTTGCTCAGATGATTACAAGAGGAATCTTTTTATGGTGGTTGTCCCTTCTAATGACGGCATATCTTATGTTTATTTTCTCCCAGATGAAGTAGAAGGCAGCGTTCCATAGAACTCTAGTAAAAAGAGATGGTTGTGACATGAAGCACTCTTGTGCACCTTTTCACGGGATGGCGCAACCCGCACCTGTTATGTTATAGAAGAATTGAGCTTCTTATGGGCTGGTTTATTCAGAGACTGGCAATTGGCTTGTCGGATTTCATATATTAGATGAGATTACACCTGTATAGCTAGCCTTAGAGCTTCAGCGCGCATACTTGCGTTGATACTATGGATGGTACATTTAATCAAACAAAGCCTCTCGACTTGATCAAGCTAGGAGAAGCGCTTGTCAGGCTCGTTCGCTTAGCAATCTTAAGTTAGTACTTCTCAGCTGTTCAGGCCAACCGTCCACAAGATAATAGTAGTAGTTTACCATTTTAATAGCAACAAGAAGTAGCGATTCGCCTTCTTTAAAATAGTAGTTCTCTCTCTCCTTTATCTGATCCTTTCTCTTGGTTGGCATGGTCTTGGGGGTTCTTCTTGAAATATGGGAATTTATATCGTATCCAAGTGAAGGTTATCCAGTGGATGCTAAGATAGCAAGGCTTATAGTTGCTGTTTGCCCAAAGGGATAGACAGTTGGATAGTCTTATGACCAAATGGGATGGGGCTGTCGCTCATTTTTTTTCTCAAGTAACGACCAGACTACTCACAATAGCCAAACGCACAGTTTCCGGTCTATTTTACTGAATTTCTCCTTGCAAAGTTGAAACGTACCACTCATAACGGTTGACATTGTAGTTTCGTGCCCTCTCTAGCCTACCATCCCTCTGCTCTTTCTCTTTCAGCCTTGCTGGTGAAATGTTTGAATGAATGTTTGGCCTAGATAGAGGAATCAAAACTAGCTCAACGAAGAGAGAGGATAGGCGAATCAGTACTGAATGAAAGTCTGGAGTAAGGACAGTCTGTTGGTGAGCTTTAGCATGAGAAGTAGGAAGGGATATTTCGAAAGGCAGAAGGCGTAAGTGCTAGAAGGCTTGTCTTTTGAGGGATTGGATGGAAACTCGGACAAGGATCCCAACCTATTTCTATAGATAAGATAGTCTGTTAACTTCAGTGTCAATTCATGAGGTAGACTATTATGAGGGTAGGCAGTTCGTCCGAGTCCCTCACATCGCTTCGATTCTGCTTTAATCTCATCTAGCAGACTCTAAGAGCCTCTTTCACCTACCTACTAGCTTTAGGTCAGGTCTCAGATCGTATGCCTTCTAGCCTACGACTCTTTTTTTTGAGCTTGGACATGGGATAAATAGTCGATCTCATATGATTTGTTACAAGTGAAAGACTAGTCCTGATTTATTGAATTAATTCCATCTAAGAAGTATAAGTAGGTTCGCTGAGCCATCTATTCAATCAATTCGCTTGAGCTCATCACTAAAGAATGGTGGCTTGACCTTTTTTGAATTAGAGAATAACTCTCTTCGCCGGTGAGCGGCGTACCCTCCAGACCTGACCTATATAAGATTAGGGGGGAGATTCCTCTTGTGATGACCCTTTTCACTATTCCACGGACTCGAGATTCATGTAACGAGATGCTCATACGGGGGATAGTTGACTCCTAGGGAACTGGGAGGTTGCTCTGTGAAATCCTTTCTTTCTCGTCCACTCAGGGGGTGCTGGACACACCTTGCGCGGATTATATATAACAGGTGACTGTTTACAAGAATGGTGGGAAGTTAACAGTACCGATGACATTCAGGATGGATGTAGAACAATCGGGCCGGGTAATCATTCCATGGTTTTTAGAGACTAAGGTGGCGACCATTCTCAAGGAACCAAAAAAAGACTGAGCTGAGGGGAAGCCTTTATGACTCACTGAAACGATTGTCAGGAGGGCTTGATCTATCCAATATAGGGAGAAAAAAAGGGCTTTGCTCCCCTTTACAATATATATGAAGAAGACATTAAGGGTACGATGTTAGAGCCGCTCCACAGTAGTTCTGCAGTAGAAAGGATCATGAAAGAGCGCGATCAGAATGGTACTCGAATCCATTTTACGATTTTCAAGTTTCCAGACACATCGACATTCTTGCTCGGGTCGGAGGCTGCCACTCGCCCTATGACGGATCAATCTGAAGAGTGGGGAACCTCTCGCTGGTTTTTCGGAATTCGACATCAGGGATGTGTTTTCACACCATTTTCGACCGACATCCTAAGATATTTTTTGTTAAAGCATTATTTGATCTATTACAAGTACACAACCATAACTACCGCACAAAATAGGAGATGAAAACTCTCAAAATCACTCAACTAATCTATGTGGTAACATGTATCAATTCGATCCCACATTGCTAAGGTCGTGGACGATGTATTCATTCTATAAGCTTGGCAAGGATTTCATATACTCAAATCACTTAACTAATCTATGTGGTAACATGTAACTAATTCGATCAATTGCTCGGTCGTGACGAGTATTCTATCATAATCTTGGCAAGGATACACATCTCCACCACTAAATCTAAGGAGTAACAAGTTTATAAAGGTAAATATGAGTTTTTGTAATGACAGAATAGACATGTGTGTTCGATTACATCCTTATTCAAATTTAAAAAATGGTTAGGATGAAGAATGATATAGGGTAGGAACCTTCTAATTTTCACCAAAAGTCATAAACCAATGAGGCAGCTGAGACATACATACCTAGCCGTAACGACGAAATAAACATACAGGCTCGTACACATCCTCGTTCGCTTAAAACCAGCAGCTAATCATTAGGTGAGAGGGAAGTAAATTGTTGTTAAATAAAAATCAAGAAACAAATAGATTAAGACTTAAGATACAAGTTGCTAGACATTTTTTTCCCGACCGTTACTATGACAAAGACACAACTATTTACAGACGTCTTGATCATAGATCAAAAACAACAACCTAAGTTGGCGTTCCCGTAACGGTCAACTTCCCAATCATCCCAAAACTTTACATACTCTACAAGGCAAGTGGCGATATCTTCCACTTTGTACAATACTTTACATCGTTGATTTTTAAGACGTATCAACGAATAATCGATCCTTCGTGTAATTCCTTCGGTAATTGCGAAACGATTATCTTCAAACTTTCTTTCTCACTCTTTTTGTATTTTTCTCATTTTTTCAATTTTTTTTGCTAACTATTCTTCAAATCTCGGTGTAGTTTCACCAACTTCACGATCATAATTCCGGATAATTCCTTCGGTAGTTCTTCGTTCTTCGGACTCACCATTAATTGTGATGGTAGTAAAATCACATGAGCTTTGACTACTAATATACATTCCCATTTGCAATGTGCAAATTTCCAACCGCACCAAAGATAGAAAATGACACAAGACTCGGGAAATACAAACTTTACACTTTAAGCAACTAGCAACTGTAAATTAAACTTAATCTAACAGGGTAGGTTAAGGTGTAAGGGTGTAACGAAACAAATAGTTGGTGTAAATTCCTAAAGGATTGGCTCTACGGGTTGTTCTAGTGGATCATCACTCTAAAGATGAGAGTGGAAAAGGGTTTAAACGGGAGGTTAACTAACCGGTGTAGTTAGTTAATAAGCAACATGTAAAGGCGATTTGGGTGTAATCCTAAAATTTACCAATTTAAACAAGTTACTCCATCTAAATCCATAGTACTTATCATTGCGGTCTCGAGTGATATACCAAGCCAAGTTCTAAAGTCTACAACATCACCGGCACACTCATATTTTGTGGAATTTGGGTAAACATTTGGAAACGGAAAGGCTAAATCCTCACAATATCTAACAAGGGTTATTGTGTGTGGGTTATGTAACATGTAATTTCACAAAAGTATGCTTGAAAAAAAAATTAAATTTGAGCATAATTTAAGCATTTTAGTGTGAAAATTAGGACAAGTAAACATCTACATCCATTCCCCCACTTGAATCTATACACGACCTCGTTGTATATATAAAACATTAAATACGGGAATTTAAAAAGAATTAGAATGAGAAACTCCCCTGATATTTGCTCGGTAGATTCTCCAACAGCACACACATAGAATTCCAGAAAATATGCATTCCACCAACTTCGTCGATATTTCTTTCTCGAGGTCCTGTAGAAAATATAGGAAAAACATGTGCATTCCTATCTTGGTACCTACGGTTAATTTAAACTAAACTAAACAAACTAATTACGGGTCAGACTATGGATACGGCGTATCAGTTTAGTGAATACGCCGTATTCAAAAATCTGACAATAATGTTTTTAAAGTGCAATAAAATAAAGACTGATAACGTCCAGACAATCAATACGCCGTATGGTATGGAGCGGATACGCCGTATTGATGTCTGGGAAGACAGACTCGATAACAAAATTAAATAACAATCCGGGTTGTCTCCCGGGAAGCACTTTTGTTTACAGCGAAGTCTTTAAGTTAGACTTTTCTTCAGCTTCCTTTACTATTTGGTGCGCGTCACCTTCCATCCTTCGTCCTTTTTCTGAAAAATATCTTGATAGATTTTGGACATATTATCTTCGTTTCTTTCCCAAATATCATATTCGTAACTTCTTATAGCAATATACTCTTCATTGGGTCCAAGCGAGTATTGAATGGCTTCAAACTTTTCTGCTTTACACCTTCTTTTGTTAGGTAGCTCATTGATAGAATTGGATGTATTGCTATATTTGCGCTTTGTCTGACTTTGTTTTTCAATATCACGTACTTCATAGGCTTTGAAGAACGAATCAGTAGCAGTGTTGGACGGGTTTTCATATTTAGATTCCTTCAACTCATTACTGCTCGAAATACTGTTATCCACATATCTCTTATTCCAATTTCCATTCATCCAAGCGTGAAATATCACCTTTTGAGTCCTTCCATCCACTTTCTTATGGTATTTGAATGATGTGTTTATGTTTGATAAGAATTCAAGTGGATCAATCCCCCAGTTCTCTCCTTCGTCCAACATTTCATCTTCTCCATCGTATGATTCGGGATAGAATCTACAGAAGAATTTCTCAACAAGTTCCTCCCAAGTGGTGATTTTTTCATCTCCATCACTAATCCACCATTCTTTAGCATCATCGGCCAACGAGAGAGGAAAGACTTTCATTCGTAGTTGATGGGAATCTACTCCAGGAACGTAGATCAAATCAACCATTTTAAGTACCTTAGCAATATGATCCACCACGTCTTCATAGTGAGTTCCGTGATACATGTTCTTTCGTAATTCTACCAGAAATTCTTTGCTGAGATCAATTTTTATGTCGTTACTGGTGATAGAAAGATTTGATTCAGATTGAGCTTTTTCTGTGTTTTCATTTAGAATTGGTTCAGCCATGACTTTTTGTAATTCCTTCTTCAATCAACTAGCTCTGATAAGTACTTCCTGTAACACAGGTAAAAATATCAGCAGGATTTGCTCTGAAGAAAGATAGAAAAAATTTAGCACGAAAAATCAAATAGGAAAACCAAGATTTCAGCTTCTGTTCCAGATAATCGATACGCCGTATCCAATGGAAGTGGATACGCCGTATTAATCAGTTTGAGTGAATACGCTGTATTGGACAGAGAACTGGATACGCCGTATCCGATGGAAGTGGATACGCCGTATTCAACTATCGACCAGAACAGTGTATTTAAGAAAAATAATTAAATGTGCAAACAATTAAAACACACAAATATATACAAGCAAACAATTAAATACAAATATTACAGAATATACAAGAATATACACTAATCTAAATTACACTAATCCTAAGGGTTAGATCTAATCTAATGTTAAAAACCAAAATATCAAAATAAAAATCAAGATTAATTTTCACTCCCCGGCAACGGCGCCAAAAACTTGATGTGCTGTCGTTGTATGGTATATTTTACTGATTCAAGTTTTAAATTTATATTTTGCCGACTAAACCAAAAACAACACTTTAACGGGCAGTGTACCCGATCGGTAGTAGTTTCGTGGTAAGTAGGGTGTCGAACACTTGAAGCGAGGTTAAATCTATCAATTTAATTAATATCTTGGTTATCTAAACTATGTTAATTCTATTCTATTCTAAACCTATGTCAGTCTAAATCCTAATTCTAATGGGAAAATGGGGGTTTTCAGCCTGAGAGACTGGCACGGTTTGGTTGGTGTCTATAATCAATTCAAGGCACTTTTACCCACGCAAGCTAATTAACAAAAGATGAAAGAGCGGTCGAACCTTATATAAGAAAACTGTATTAACCATTATTAATCCGATTAGAATGTTGGTTTGTTTATTTAGTGCAATGATTTCTTCTCTCGAGGTGGCATATCATTCTTAAGACTTAGGCGTTACATCATCCTAAGACCCTAGACACATTCATTCCTATCAACAATTAAAGTTTAAGTAAATAACCATTAGACAAAACCACTTCATCAAATTTTTGATGCCATTGCTTAGGTGCCTGCTTCAGTCCATATAGAGACTCAATCAATTTACACATCTTGTTTTCATTGCCAAGAATGATGAAGCCCTGAGGTTGGTTTATATATAGCTCCTCATCTAAGTCACCATTCAAGAAAGCTGTATTCACATCCATCTGATGAATAATTAGATTGTGAATTGATGCTATAACAATCAACAGTTTTATGGTACTAATACGTGCCACTGGAGCATAAGTATTAAAGTAGTCTATCCTTGACTTTTGTTTAAAGCCTTGAATGACTAGCCTTGCCTTGAACTTTTCAATAGTTCCATCTACCTTCAATTATTTGCAACCAAGAGGTTTGCAACCTGGAGGTAGATCAGCTAACACCCAAGTGTTGTTGCCTATGGTGGAGTCCATCTTATCATTAATTGCTTCTTTCCAGAAAGTAACATCCTGGGACTTCATTGCTTCATCAAATATTTTGGGGTCATCCTCAACATTAAAGCAATAAGAGTGTTGGTCAGAGACCTCATCCCTTGTTCCTTTAATTAAGTATAATTGAAATTCAGGTCCAAAGTTCTTTGGAGTCCTATTCCTTTTGCCTTTTCTAAGCTCAGGTTCAGGTTGTTGAGTCACAACCTCTTCAAGGACCATTGAACCACCAACTTCTTCAGTTCCATTTAGAATCCTGAGGCTAGGTCTAGGGACTGAAGAGAATCTATTCTCATTAAAGATAGCATCCCTTGATTCAATTATTAAGTTAATTAAAACTAATTCATTAGGCTCAATGACATAAAACCTAAAAGCCTCAGAATGATCAACATATCCAACAAAGATGCATTTAATTCCTCTTTCACCTAAAGTTTTTAGCTTTAGATCAGGGAGTCTTACAACTGACCTACAACCCCAAACCCTAAGGTAGTTCAGGTTTGGTTTCCTTTTTGTCTAGGGTTCATAAGGGGTAGTCGTGTTTCTTTTATTGGGAACCCTATTTAATAAATAGCAAGCTGTTAACATAGCTTCACCCTATAACCCTTAACTCAGTCCTGAGTATGACAACATAGAATTAACCATTTCTTTTAGTACTCTATTTTTCGTTTCAGATATACCATTTTGTTGTGGAGTATAGGGGGCATTCGTTTCATGGATAATACCAACAGACTGAAAATACAAAGTATCCATGTACTCACCTCCCTTATCAATCCTAAATCTTTTGATTTGGGACCCTTTTTGTAATTCAACTTTAGTTTTGAATACTTTTAATTTATCTAATGCTTCATCCTTTGAATGTAATAAATAAACATAACAAAACCTTGAAGCATCATCAATAAATGTCACAAAGTATTTCTTATTCCCTAATGAAGGAGTAGCATGCAGATCACATAAATCACTGTGGATCAACTCCAAAACTTTAGTTTTACGTTTTACATTTTAAAATGGATTCTTAGTTATTTTGTTCAGCATGCAAGTCTTACACTTTTCAGTGTCTATGTCAAAAGCTGGGATTAAACCGTCCTTAGACATATCTTGCATCCTCTTAAAGTAGATATGGCCCAGTCTAGCATGCCATTGAATTGAATCATTTAGTTTAAAGGTTGACATAAAGGCTGAAGCAATATTATTAACAATATTAAGCTTGAACATTTGATTACTCAAATAACCAAAACCAATAAACACACCATGTTTAGATAAAAAAAAATTATTAGATTCAATCACTTATTTATAACCACAATTATTCAAAACACTACTAGAAACCAAATTCTTCCTTATATTAGGAACATGCAAAACATTAAACAACAAAACAATCTTTTTAGAACTAAACTTAAGATCTACACAACCACGTCCATGCACCAGGGCTGTTAACTCATTTCCCATGTGAAGAATAGATCCATCATTTAGCACTCATAGGTCTTGAACCAACATCTATCTTTACACACATGAACTGTTGCTCATGAGTCAACCCACCACGCAACATCATCATCTTGCACAAAGTAAGCTTCATATACATATGTAACATAATAAACCTGAAAAGATTTCTTAAACATATTATGACCTTTTAGTGAGTTGGTAGAACCATCCACTAGACCATTTGTGCTTGAACCATTGGCTTTGTTGCCAACTTTTCCACCTTTGCAATCCTTTTTCATGTGTCCAGGTTTCCCACACTTCCAACAAGTCACTTTAGACTTTTTGTTAGGATCAGCTTTGGTGTTATCATGATGCTTACATTTACCCTTGTTGTCGTTGTACCTGGAGGAGTTGTTATGCTCCACAATATTGACAACTGAAGGACCAACAACATTGTTGCCTTTTGGCTTGTCACTATCCTGCATCCTGAGGGACTCCTCAATACGCAGATGACTGCCCAACTCAACAAGAGTTAATTCCTCCTTCAAATGTTTCAAGGTGTGCTTGAAATCTTTCCAAGAAGGAGGGAGTTT
>BQNB010020538.1:48609-65338 GCA_026074375.1 Tanacetum coccineum
TCAAAAAGTTCTTTAATGTTTAATCTTTTGTGCTATTGATATTGTGATTAATTCATGGAATGATCTAGGGATCCTACAATTAGTGAAGTAACTCTCGAGTTGGATACTCGAGGAGTGGAGTAGGGCGAAGAGGAGCTTCGTGACCGAACCACTATAAATCACCGTGTCGGTTTGCATTTTCTTTTACCTTGCGCTTTAATTATTTCTTTACATTTACCACTTTACTTTTATACTTGCATTGTGCTTATGATTATGTGAATGGTTATGTATATATTGTTAGTTAAGGTTGTGTACTACTTTATAGTTAATATTGTGGTTGAGTTTGAATTATTAAGGTATGTGCTAGTTGTTGTAAAACCTATTATCGACACTTCTCATATTACGTCTAACGTGATTGGCGATTTGATACTAAAGATTTAAAGTTTTTTAAATGGAAGCGTATACACCCCCCTCTATGGTTTCCACAAATAAAGTTTTTTTTTATTAAAAAGTCGTAAATATGTTAAAGTTCAGGGTGCGTTTTGAAAATTGGTTTAAAAAAATATTTTTTCCACCTCACTGTTGATGAACAGTGGTTTTCAAATTTTTTAATGGCAATGCACATTTCCCGATTTCTTATGTTTAATATAATTTAGTAATTACCCGAACCTGATTAACCCCACCCAGCCGATACCTCAATAAGTATATTCGGGTAGGGTTATACGAGTTGAAAAAACTTATGTGAGTTATATGCGTTAACCCTATTAACTCGAACTCCTATCAGTGTCGGGTTTTGGGTGAGTGGTTTGAGCTAATTCGCATTTTATGATAACCTACATAAGAGATTTTTGAACTTTTTTTGATACATTCCTTTGATTTTTTATAAAAGTTTACATACTTTTCATATATTTATGTTAGATTTGGCTTCTTCGGTTTAACCCAAATAACCCAACGCGAATTACCCGTACCTGAATAACCCGTACCCGAATAACCTAAATAACCCGAAAACCCGAATAACCCGGACCTTATTAGGATCGGGTACGGGTAAGTTTTTTCTTCCCTGAAACCCAAGTAACCCAACCCAAATAAACCCTGTTTAGGTCAGGTTTACACGAATAACAACCCTGCTTGAAATGAGGTGTTGTTATGCAATGTCTTACGCTAGGTTTTGTATATGCAACTATATATAAACGGAAAACTGATGAGGACAAGAATCGACGAGATGAGCTTACGGAATATCACATGAAGCAACAAGGGCATATAAATCAAAGTGGTGGTGTTTGCCTTAGTATTATGCCTTGGGCATAACTCTTAAGAACAATGCTTAAGTAAAGATTTCAACTCACAAAAATTATGTTGTGGGCATACATCTTAAAATATATGCTCAAGTCCAAAAATTTCCAGTTTTGTAATTTATGAAAGTTTAAGGGTTGTTTAGGGACATTTTTTATTTTAATTTTGTGACAACTGACAATTTCAGGTTAACATTTATTTATTAACATGAACGTTTTATTTTAAAGAAGTAAATAATAGACTTTACGTATAACCGTTAGGTAATTCGCACATAACGAGGACCATCTTTGGACGTTCTTCGTCACTAGACTAAGTTTAGTCTACGTTAAGCAATCATATTAACATTCTCATGAGCATGATATTATAATCATATGCATTCAGTTTTACATACTACACGTAGGTCTTTCATTCTTGCATCATTTTGCATGCGTGCATGCACAACATACCCTCACTACCTTTGAGATAATACTATAACATGTATTTACATTTTCAAAAAATCACATTTCCCTCCCCTTTTTGACAAGCCAAAACCGGCCACCCATTTTTAGGGTATTCCAACATTTACTTTCCAACCTTGTATCTCCCACACTACCCTAATTATGTTAAAAATGAAAGCCACCAAGCATGGCTACTTTTCCCCTCCCTTGTCTCCCTCATTGTACATGCCTCAAGGTCATCCCAAACCCCCAACACACCTTTTTTCCTTCTTGTGATATAAGACCATGCAAACATGAAAGCTTTTTTTAACCCTTCCACAAGTTTTGCTATATATTAAGCTCTTTAGTACCCATACAACACACATAAAAACACATTCAAGAACTCTTATATCTCATCTATTTAAGGTGTTCTAGCAATGATTAAGGTTTACTAAGGGTTGCTAAGGAATTCTAGGGTTTGGTATTGCATTTATAGGGTTTTCTAAGCTTTCAGGTTGATATTAGTGCACTTCATACGCATACTCATTTCGTGTAAGTGTCACATGAAACTTATTTTACTCTTATATAACATGTCATGCATTATTTTCATATCACCCTACTAAAGTTGTTGTGTTAAAGGTCGATTTAAACCTTGTTATGAAATTAGGGTTTTCTGACCCGAAAATAGGTCTTCTTGTGAGCAACTTTTAACTATCTTACTAAACACTTTTGATAAATCTCTTTAAACCACAAAACACTTGAATGTATTAGGAAAATTTCCACGTAGGTTTTATGGTCTATGAAGTTGGTTTGGTATTTTAAAACGAAATTACACGAAAACATGTCAAACAACTATAGTTGTTGACATAAGAGTCTTGTAACAGCAGTTTGAGGGTATTAAACTTTGAATCAAGAAGTTTAATAATAGTGGTTGGAAAGCTAAGACATGGATCTAAGTCCCAGAATTCGTTTCGTTGAAAGATATTAAAAACTAAGTGAGTTGTGGTCGTTTGAAGTCGGGTCAATAATTCTGGTAGCCACTGTTTTCATAACTAACTTAGAAAAGTTCATGTTTCCTTCTTTTTCTAGATGTTTTCACTTGGGAAACTTTATAAACACAAGTTTATATGGGTCATAGAACTTCTTAAAACTCATGTGCATATAGAACATATCATTATGACCCTAAGGCCTCTTATTGATTTAGGTCGCGGTTAGGTCATACCATTTCATTCAAGCTTGCTTATTTTACCCTCGTTACCACTACTTGTTGAGGTGAGTCTCATACACTTTACTTGTTTTGATACTCGTTTTGAACTACTATGGGGTGAGAATACATGCTCGTTTATTTTTATGGACACAAGTACTTAAAACTTTTACGGATTGACTAAGTTTCCTGTTATTCCACTAAGGCCCCACTATCATGAACAGTTAACGGCGTAGTAAGCATGAATGTTGTGAATAGATATATTAGGGTTGACACCCCTATCTAGGTTTTTTGCGCTTACTTGACTTGATGTCAAACGGACACATTTCATTTGAGGAACTCTAAGTGTTCTCGGAATGAAACACCTACCGGGACAACAAACAAACTAACCGCTAAGGCTTCGGTATCATGAGCTTAGTGCAATAGTAATACTTTTCGTGATATTATATGTGTTACAATAGGTACTAAAATCTTGTGGTCCATGCTACTTTTTACTTAACGTTAAACCTATGAACTCACCAACTTTATGTTGACCCGTTTTAGCATGTTATTCTCAGGTTCTTAGTTGCACTCTCATGGATAGTATTTTAGAGCATCATACTAGAGTCACATTTTGCGGTCTCATCATGTAGAAGATTTCTTGCATTACTTTAACGTTTGGTTGTGTACAAAAATATTCTTTTATATATACTGTGAACTCTTGAAACTTTATCCTTTTGTTAAGACTTTTTGATGAAATTAAACATGTGTTTTCAACGACTCATATAAAGGTCGTTCGATATAACTTGTGACTTTGTGCTATGAAAGTTATGCCCCGTTATCTTCCGCTGTGATTTGGGGGTGTGACATATTTGGATGCAACCAATCACTATTCAACGATAGGAGTATTAATGAATGGGAGAAAATAGTAAATATGGAGATTCAACTACCGACAATCAAGCTCTTTTATCCAAAAATTTTGATGAATAATAAGGTTAGTTTTTTAATTATTGACAATTATGGTGCTGGGAATTTGGTGTGGAGAAATCGATTTATTATTTTAATTTACCAATATATATTTGTCTGATTAGAAGAACAAAAATGTGTTGGATTCCAACATTTATTGGTGGGTCTTATAATCGTTAAAGATATTGTTAGGTAACCGATCTTGATGAGAGTGATATTCTATTAGGGAAAACCATGGTGATAAGAAGTTCAAGGAACATATGATTTACATCGCAATATTTATATTTTCATGTAGAATGGTAGAAGAATCGCCATTGGTGCAACCAAAGAAGAGGCCAAAGTTTTGAATGTAGAAGTTAAGGTGAAGCAAACAAACATGATGGAGGGGAGTAATTGTTGGTCCCGAAAATTAGGTAAAACAAGATTACGTTTAAGAAGATTAAAACTTAAGTTTTACACAAGTCCTATTTGATAACTAATAACACAATTTGTACTTTTCAACGTTTATAAATCTTATTAGAAATGAATCAAAGATTTGTAAGGGATAGTTGCGGAACACTATCCCAGTTGAGTAACAAATAAAACTCTCATGAATCAAAGCTAACTTATAATTCAATAAGAGGAGGATCATATCAACTATAATAAATTTGTATCATTTTTTGTTTAAAATCACTATCTATCTATATTATAAACTTTTCTTATATAGTAGAAATTACAAGGGTAACATGTGATAATTGTTGAGATGTGTAATACATCCTCTGGGTACATCTTCTAATAAATGCTTCTCTTTTTGGAAAAGCAACAATCATACTCTATAAATAATGATGATACTTGTTTCCACCTTTATGGAAACTCTTTGTACTTGTTTGACTTTCTTTTGGAAAGTCCCCACCCATATTTTGTTTGTTTCTCCAGGGAGATATATATTGAGAGTCATTGAGACTTTGTCATATCTCAATTACTCGCATGTCATTTGTAGCTCAAGTACTTCACTCATTGACATCACATCAATGAGGTGAAGTGTTTCTTCAGTTGGTCTTCGACTTCTCTGAAGCTTTTCATTGTTGATTGAGCCTTATACAACACTCTCTCTCACTGATTTCTTTATCAGTGAGTAACACTCACTATTTCTTTCATGAGTAAATAGGCTATTTTATTTTCAGATAATTGTCAGGAGTAATTGGATCAAATTATGACCCAACAATATCCCCCTACTTGAATATACAAATAGCCTGAGTTAATCAGTAGTAAGTAAACATAATGGCTTTTTATTACATACTGAATTACAACAAAGGATAAATAAAAAACAGTAATGTTTGATTCTTTGTTGATGAAGTTGCTAAAATTTCTTTTTCAGATTTAGGGACTTTAAACTTTTAGGGTCTAGAAACCTTTTGGTATCAGGTTCAGGTTTAGGGGTCAGGTTCAGTGTCATGTTTGGTTTCAAAGACCCTCTGGTTCAAGGTCAGTTTGGTTTTAGAGACCCTCATGTTCAAGATCGCTTTGGTTGGAGAGACTCTCGGGTTGAAAGTCACGCTTGGTATTTAGGGACTTTGGGTTCAAAGTTGCTTGTTTTTAGGACCCTCTGGTTCAAAGACTCATTCTCGTTCAGAGTCACCAATAGTTTAGAGACTCCTTGTGTTTTAAAGGCTTGAAAAACATTCAGAGTCACAACTAGTTGTAAGAACTTAGGTTTATGGATTCCTCAGGTTTATGGACTCGTTTGTTCAAAGAGTCCACGGTTCAGGGTCAAGTTTTTTATGAAACATTAAATTTCTGAATAAAAAATACTCCTAGGTTTTTCATACTTTAGAGACCTGAAAGCTTCAGGTTCAATGAAAGAATCTGAAAAGATTACCTTAGTTTAGGAACAAGTTTAGGT
This sequence comes from Tanacetum coccineum, assembly GCA_026074375.1. Lineage (NCBI taxonomy): Eukaryota > Viridiplantae > Streptophyta > Magnoliopsida > Asterales > Asteraceae > Tanacetum > Tanacetum coccineum. The sequence continues at coordinate 54,329 of BQNB010020538.1, forward strand.
GCAACCCGAAAGACCCTATCCTTATCACTCTTTGAGTACCACTCATCAATCGACCCATACCCGTACTCATATACCTCAAATTATACACACAAAATCAATCAAAATCCTTAACACAATAATCACCTCTATAGTAGATTAGAATCTAATCTTATCCCTGTTATCATAATTTAAACCCAACCATCAGCTTAAACCCGTTGTCGCTGCCAGAGATACCACCGCACCGCTGCCCTATCTGAGTTGTAATCACTAGAAATCAATCACTACTGCCATTGTTGTAGTCACCAGAAGTGTACTAGTGGACTGAGTTTGTAGGTTTGGTGGTTTAGATTGAGGGTTATTGTGTGGCTTTAGTGTATGTGAATAAGTGTGTGTTAGTGTGTGTTTTGAAATTGAGTTGACTGGTTTTTTTTGTATATATTGTTTTTGTGTGAGTTGTTTTTTTGTGGGTAATGTTATTTTGTGAGAGGGTTGATGGTTGTTTTGTGTGAGTAAATATCTGTGAGTTTAGTGAGGTGGTTCTTGAGGATTGAAAGATGGGATTTTGTGTTATAGTAAAAAATAAGTGTATATTTCCCCCTCAAAAGCTGCAACAGCAGTAGCAACTTCTGAAGTTCTTACACACTATTTTTTTTACTTTGATAAAATGTTATTAGTAGTCTTTCAAAACGGATCTAGATTATGAGATTAATCCGCCCGCTCTGATACCACTTATTGGTCTTGAAATTTGGGTAAAACAAGATTATGTTTGAGAATATTAAAACGTAAGTTTTACACAAGCCTCATTTGATAACTAATAACATAATTTGTACTTTTCAACGTTTATAAATCTTATTAGAAATGAATCAAAGAGTTACAAGAGATAGTTGCTGAACACCATCCCGATTAAGTGACAAATAAAACTCTCATGAATCAAAATCAATACCCATTTGACAACTTATAACATAATTTGTACTTTTCAACATTTATAAATCTTATTAGAAATGAATCAAAGATTTACAAGGGATAGTTGGAAAACACTAACCCGATTGAATGAAAAATAAAACTATTCTAATATGAACAACACAATCATCTTAGCTTTGTGTGTTCTTAGGAGAGGAGGATCATATCAACTATAATACATTTGTATCATTTTTTGTTTGTTTGGAATCACTATTTATCTCTATTACAAACTTTTCTTATATAGTAGAAAATACAAGGGGTAACGTGTGATGGTTGTTGAGATGTGTCATGCATCATCTAGAGAAGTACATATGCCCATAAATGTTTCCCTTTTTGGAAAAGTAACAACTATATATATATATATATATATAGTGATGACACTTGTTTTCACCTTTATGACAACTCCTTGTACTTGTTTGACTTTCTTTTGGAAAGTCCCCACCCATATTTTGTTTATTTCTTCAGGGAGATGGATATTAAGAGTCATTGAGACTTTGTCATATCTCAATGACTCTCATGTTGTTTGTAGCTCAAGTACTTCACTCATTGACATCACATGATCTTTGATTTGAACAAATTGCTTTGTCATAGTAAATATTGAAGCCTTATACAATACTCTCACCTCACTAATTTCTTTTAGCGACATTGACTAACACTCACGTAATTTCTTCAGTGAGTAAAATAGTTATTTTGTACTTATCATAAATATTATCAAGGGAGTAAATTCTAGCTAATATTTTGATGCCCAAAAAATTGTCAGGGATAATTAGGTTAAATTTTGATCCAACAGTAAAGAAGAACATGTTTAACACAATATTCCAAAATCTCTAAGTTTCTAAGAAAATTTATCATAAAGTTTCAACTTTAGAGTTGGAAACAACGAATGGGGTTGGCGTTTTGAAAATTCGTCTTTCATGTCATGCGTCACAAACTTCAATATATAAGCATGGAACATTGAATTACATAGCAGTGGTCTAGTAAATACTAGACTATTGACTCTATACAGGTGTGATTCCAGTAAAAAATTCAAAACTATAACATGGATCAAAGTATCAAACTATAGGTTTAGATTTTTCACCCGAACATTTTTGTTTAACAAAAAGAAATAAGCTCAAATATACCAAGATGAGTAGTTAACCAACCACGTATTAAACTGTACCTAAACTAATTAATATATTGGTATCACGATCATACAAAAATGAGGGGAAAAAGCCACTCCCTAACTTATCTAAATCCTACACGTGTCCCACTTATTTTTTTCTCTTACATTCACCTCATCTTCTCTCTTTTACTACAATCTGATAAAATCTCCTACCCTCAAATCAATTTTAAAACATTTAGATTAAAGTTTTAGGTTCCGATTTCTGTATAATTTCATCATATACCCGTTCAATCCCTGTAAGTTATGAATTGTTGCCATTAATTCAAAGTTTATTGATTCAAAAGAAATTAGGGATTCATTCAATATAAATTAATAAAAAATTACTATGTCAATAATTGGTCAACAACCCTAAATTAACATTAAATAACATTAGTCCTTCATCTCTTTTTAAAAAAATTCTTCTAAATTTTGAAACAAATCAAGTTTTCATGAAAGCGGCCAAAAATTGTTTGATGAAATACCTTAATGAACTAATTTTGTGATTTTAGAGTTTGAAGGTGTTCATTAAAATATAAAAGCTTCAATAATTAATAAAAAAATTCAAAGTAATCGATAATGATGTTTTTAAAAATGAACATGTGATTAATTAAACTTTGAATGTGTAATTGTTTATCACATAATGTTCATCAATACGAATGTATGTTCATCAGTCATAGTCACAATGGTCACAAAAAAAATATTCATCAGTTCAAATGTATTTTCATCAATCATAGTCACAATGTTCACAAAAAATGTGCATTAGTTCAAATGTATGTTTATAAGTCATGGTCTGAATGTTCGTAAAGAAAAAAAATGTTCATCACTTTAAATGTATGTTTATCAATACTCTGCCCAAAACCAATAATAAAGGACGCGTGTCACTCCCCGATAACATTTTAGGAAGAAGCCTCTCTATTAAATCTTCTACCATTATTTGTAAGGTTATTGTATTTTGCCAAAATATACACATTGATTTCGCTCATTATACTTATATTATGCTTTTTTATCAATTTAGTTAGGGACTAATGTATTTAGTTAATTGAAACACTTTTTAGTCTTTTATCTATATTTTTGTAAGAATCTAGAGGTGGTTTTTTATTTTCAATGAGTTTTAAATTTCAAGACGACTTAGATGATTTGAATTTTTTTAATTAAAAGAATGGAAGTAGGGTTTTTGAGTTACAAAAGAATAAAGAAAAGCTCAAGAATATGTCATTAACAAAGAACAATACTCCATTCGTTCCAAAAAACATACAGTTTAAGAAAAAGTGCATTTGTTACTGTTTTTTATTTCTTACATTTTAACAGAATGACAGTTTTATCCTTTATAACACCCCCAAAATGGGTCGCAGCGGAAATATGTCCGGGAGCGTTACTTCATAATACAATAGCACAAGATATGATAGAACGACCTCTAAATGAGTCGTTTGAAAAGTAATCTCGTTGATTTTCTTAAAATTTAAATAGTTGTAACATTTGTCCCAAAGTATGCATCAATAATGTAAGACTGAAATAATACAACGAGATTTGTTTGTAAAAATCCATGAATGTAATCTTGTAAAGTTTGGACTCCAATGCACACCAGATAAGCCAAGCATCTAATTCACCTAAGAAATACATGCTTAAAAATGTCAACATAAAGTTGGCGAGTTCATAGATTTATGTAAGTATAAATGTAAACCACAAAACTGTATATATACAAATTTACTATGTTGTGAGTCCCGCCCATACAAGACTTGCAACGCATAAACTTAAATATATAGGTTTTCTTAAAACGCGTATAAACACAAACCACACAAAATGCGTTTGTTAAAATGTTGGAATCAAAGATTTGTAAAGTATGCATGTTATAATAGTTACCAAAATTGTATGTATGAATGTTGGACCGCAATGTTTCAAAGAGTATGATAATTGTAATGAGCACAATATCACAAAATGTTTCAAGTATGTATTGCCTAATATGCAACATGAGGAGTGATTACGATTGCACCCTTAAGTTCATGAAACTGCGACGTAGACTTATATGTATTCCACTTTATTTAAGGCACAGTAAGAGTTCATAAGTATGTAGTTTTTGGCCCTGTAGACACCAATCCAGTCGTGCTCTGACATGGTATAACGTTCATTTCCAGTGATAGCTAATCGCCCGAACGGGGGTTGTCAATCCCCAATAGATCTGTTTTATAACATTCGCGCTTACCCTCCAAGTAATTAACAGTTCAAGCAACCTAAGCTAATCCGTAATCATTCGAGTAAAAGTAAAGTTGTTGCGTCCATAAGTAAAAACAAATATTGTATCTCACTGTGAGATTTGAAAATGAGTTTGTAAGCAATCATGTAATGAGTTTGTAAACGTGTATGTAAACAAGTTTGTAATCAATCATGTAAATGAGTTTGTAAACGTTCATGTATCCGAGTATATAAATGAGTTACGAGATTAAGTATGTAAAAGAGATTGTAGAAGATATATGTAAACAAGTTGTAACGACCATGTATTCTCTCCCAAGATTTGTAAAGCAAGTGTAAAACAAGTGGAAGAGGGGCTATAAACTCACCTCAAGTGAAATGTATTGATTATAGAAAATCAATAAAATGAAACGTCACGAATGATCCGAAATGCAACAAGTATGTGATGAACTAGAAACCCTAGATTTTGATTCTAAACCAAAAATCCTTATGAAAACCCCAAACCTTAATTATGAAAACCCTAACTTGATCTTGATAAACTTTGCTTTAAATGGAACTCTAACTTGCAAAATCACTCGGAACACCTTAGATTATACCCTGAACACCATTGTATGCTATAATTATCAAAGAAATGGAAGGAAATGAAGATCCTATGGTGGTGTTTTGTGTCGTGGGAAATGAAGGAGAGAAAGAGAGATTTTGGTGTTTTTGGTATATAAATGAATGAAGTGAAAAATCTAGTAAATGTGTAGTATTAATAGGATAAATATCTAAGAAAATATCTAGGAAAATATCTAGAAAAATATATAAGAAAATATCTAAGAAGATATCTGTAAAAATATATAGAAAAATATCTAGGAAAATATCTAAGATAATATATAGGAAAATATTTAGGAAAATATAAAAAGTTATAAATTATCTACGTAATAATTATATAACACATATTTGACGTAAACTTTTATTTGGTTAATGCCGGTTTACGTTAAATGTTGATTTTTCGTTTATGCGATTTAACTAAGCGGTTGAAATTAAAAGTAAACGCGTAAAAGTCTAAAATAAATAGTGGAATATTTATTGATGTAAAATGACCTAAAAATGCTGGTTGTTACATCCTTAGCTAATTAAAGTCTTCTTAGAGTTTGTAATAATAATTTCAAGCAAGGATAATATTATAAATTTGATCAAATTTTCCTATATATTTTTAGTAGTGGACAATTAAATTGGAACATCCTAAAAAAGAAACGTGTACTATTAATTTGAGACAGAAAAGGTAATAGTTATTCCTTAAATGCATGACTGAAAACATGGCTAACAACAAGATATATCAAACTATTAATGAATTAAGCATCCATATATGCATATATATGTAAAGTATCTTTACCGTTGCTCATAAACTAAAATAAACAAATACAACTTTTATTTTCCTTGTTTGTACAAACTTCTTTTTATAGAGAAGCAAATGTGTTTTCATGTCATTATAGGTACCTAAACTTTTGTAAATTTCACCCAACGAGATATGCAGAGAGTGCTTGTTTAAGCTTATTTTTAAGCTTACAAGCATATTTAGTTTCAACTTAATATTTTGAACTATGACTTTGACAACGTATATACCCGGATGGGTTATCGAATGGTTGCCGGACAGCAACCGAGTAACAAACTAGAGGGCTCGCCGAAAGAACCAAGGCGAAGCACCTTCTTAACTAAGGATCAGGTAAGACTCACCACAATAGCAAGGCTCAAAGGCTGCCTATTCCTGATTTTACGGGATTATGTTCCTTGGATACTCACTCAGCCTGACACCTACCCTAAGGTAGCTCGGCTTGCCATACCCTATGTGTCAGGAACAATGTAAGAACAGTACCAGCATAATGTATCGGTACAGTATTACGAGGAGTATAAATATCTGCATTTACACACACACATGTAGCATTTACTACACTTTCACCTACACTTATATACTTAAGCCTTTCGGTATCATCATATACTTACTCTCATACCGGATCTTGGTCTTGGGGTCATATCCAGGACGAGGCTAACACGTCTGTTCATCTATACAGGAATTCGAATGACATTGGAAGCACAAGTCTAAATGATCTCTCTCAACGCCACCCGACTACAAAGATTTACTTCAACAAATTGGCGCCATCCGTGGGACCCTTATTCAATCTACCAGAGCGTTAGGATAATGGGTCCCCTTCTTAGGCAAGGTTCTGGAGACAAAGATGGAACTCCCCCTATCTCAAAGGAATATATAGAGGGGTATGTATCGGCCCTTAAGTCATTGATCAAGGAACATAATAGTCGGGGATATGTGTTGTCAATACGTTGAACTTTAACGAAGATAGAGATGTCGTCAGGACACGCACAATAGTAACGGGAAAAGAAGTAGGGGACGCATACCTGAAGAGGCCTTTCAAGAAGATGGTGAAATCTTCGTTGACCCAAAGGATAATAGAGTTTGTAGGTCCGAAGTTTAAATTGATAACCAAAATCAAGTCGTATAACGGGACAAATGATCTGGAGGATCATCTTAGTCGGTTTACTTCGGCGGCGAATTCGGGGGAATGGCCTATGCTGTTCTGGTGTCATATGTTCCAACAGACTTTAAATGGAAATGCAAGGGGATGGTTTGAATGTCTCCCCGCAGGAAGTATTGATGAATAGTCACAACTCAAGAGTCAATTCACCACCAGATTTTCCATGAGAAGGGCATGTTTCAACGACCCGACTGAGATAACTAAGATCGTGAGAAAGGTGAATGAAACTCTGGTCTCCTTTAAAGAGAGATGGACAGTCGAAAGAGGTTTCATCTTAAATGTCCTAGAAATTATGAAAATATCCTTGTTTATGGATGTACACATGTGTCCATAGCTAGCCAAGCGATACTCCGACAAGGTGCCAAAAACTGTAGATGTATTGATGGTCAAGCTAGATGACTTCATACGATAATAAGAAGCTTTTGCTAACATGAAATTGCCGAAGGGGAAAGTGCCCGAGGCCACCAAAAAAGTGTCAGATCCTGTCAGCAGGAGGGAATACCGGTTCTACAGGGGTGGATACAAGGCAGATAGGTGGTTAAATGATGGACGAAACACGTATAATAATGGAGAGGGTATCGCTCCTTACCGACCCCCTTATCAAGCACATAGGGGAGACCCTTTGAGGCATGATCATCCTAGACTCAATTTGAACTTGCTTACCAAGCATCCTAAGGAGATCTTGGCCTCGAAACTTCAACTGAATCTATCGCCGCCTATGCCTATGAAACTTCCTCCTAAGATAGATACTATGATTACCATGGAGAAAAGGGGCACCTACACCAACGATTGCTTCCAGCTAAGGAGATAGTTAGAGTCGGCTCTCAAGTTGGGAAAGCTTAATCACTTGATCAAGGATGTAAGACAAAGAGGGCGAGGTGGTCCAAAAAGGAAGGATGGAGGAAAGGACAAGGTCATAAACATGATACGATCATGGCCTGACGAGAAGAAAAGAAAGTCGATGGAGAAGGAGGAGAGTTGGATGAGCTAAAAGTCCCAATTAACACGTCTATATAGAATTATGCAACACCAAAGAAAACAAATAACATAAGGTATAACTTTTCAATCGTGTAATACTTTATTGATATAAATCAAAGTATTAGAAACTGTTATGGATCACACTTGTTGAATGACAATGTAAGGTTACCCTTTGAACAAGTAAACTTGATAAATTATCAAGTTTACAAGCGAACTTATATAGACCCGCTGATAGGATCAACTGACTATCTTGTAAGTTTGATAAAGTAGTAAATGCACTATAATAACGACAACAATTAAAGTGATATCCTTTACTACAACATACATTCTCTATTTATAATGGTATGAGGTTGCTTCCATATTGGGACAGTTGGGACGTGTCAACAAATTTTGTGGTAAAGTACAACAACATTTAATGCACGTCCATTCTTAGTAACTACCCGCCCATACTTTTATGAACAGTTTTGCTAATTGTTCACATCTTTCACCAACTCATACTAGGTAGACTTTAATTTGAATAACACTTTTTGTCCAGCCATTTTGCTTTATCAAATTGTCCCGCCTAAACACTCTTAAAGATAAGTATTAAGCTCCGCTTGCTTATCTTCAAAGGGTAATAAGATCATCAGGGTATTGCCATCCCTGACTCTTTTCAAACCTTCAGTATATTTCATCTACATACCAACTGATATCCATCCCAGCTGCGAGTATGTCTTCAAGTAATCTTTAACTTTCTTGATGATGTCTCTGACTTGAATACGTTTAAGGTTGCTCGTTGAAGCTATGCTCCAGCGAGTCCTTTCAATGCTCGTTGATGTCTATCAGTGAGTCTTCAACACTTAGCCTAATTTCTGTTTAAATCTAGGCAGAGACAATTAGGCACTTGATGTGCTATCATGTAGCATCAATTTATTAATTACCAAGTTTTAAATTTATATTTAGCCGACTTATCCTAAAATAACACTTTAACGGGTAGTGTACCCGATCGGGTGGAGTTTCGTGGTAAGTAGGGTGTCGAACACTAAGAGAAAGGTTGTTAACCTTATATTCTATCAGTATTTTAGTTAATCTAATTAATTTTATTTACTTGTTAAACCTATGCTAAACCTAGTTCTAATAATAATGGGGTTTTTTTAGCCGGAGAGACTGACACAGGTTTTATGGTGATAATAACCAATTCAAAACACAATAAGCATGCAAGAAGACATTCAGAAGATAAAGAGCGGTACAGGCCAAATGATAGAAAACTGTATTACCCATATTAAATCCGAATAAATGATGGTTTGTTGTTTAGTGCAATGATTACTTATCTCGAAGCGGCATATCATTCTTAAGACTTAGGCGGGACATCATCCTAAGACCTAGACACGTTGAATCCTGTCACAATTAACGTATCCGCATAAAGCATCTTTTTAGTTTAATTATAATCTATCTAGGGATTAAAGCAATGGTGATCTTGTTAAACCCTAGCCCATCGGGACTTTACCCACATAATGTTTGACGGTATTTTATATACTGGTAGTTCACTGTCCAAGTCTTTACCAATTAATTAAGAACATACTTGTTGAAACATACGGGTCACCTGTCGGTCTAACAAAGCTCATAATTCAAAGGCAAAGATAGAACATTATTTGTGATCCTATTGGTCCAGTAATATAAAACACGATATGGAGAGCTATCCCAGTATCTAGATTACTTATTAGGTATCACTAGACCCAGTTGAATGATAGGTCGCATATTCAAACACGTAGACAAGTATTAGGTGATAAACATATTAAACAATCAACGATTAATTAAGCAATCGGATTAAAACAAACCAAACATTAAATCTTTATTAAGATGGTTGATACCCGAGGGTATTAGCCCATAACCATTGTAATTATACAAGCTTGATCAAATAACCAATGTGGAAACCGTAGAGGAGGGGGGGTGAATACATTTTCATTTAAAAACTTTAAATCTTTTGTATCAAATCACCAATCAAGTTTGACACAATATGATAAGTGTTGATTATAGATCTACAATTACTAATACATAATATAACAATACAACCACACTCACAATATGTTAGGTCTTGAATTCAGGATCAATAAGCAATAGAGTGTGTGTTTAGGTGTTGTGTATGTGTTTATTCTAGAGAGAGAAAGATAGAAAGTAGAGAGAAAAAGAGGGAGGAGGAGGATTAGATAAAATAATTAAAATGAGATTAGAAGACACACCTCACTAATGAGGAGGTGGTGGGGTATTTATACTCATTTTACAAGTATGAGCAAGGTGCTCTTGTCTTTTAGACTTTGGCTATTTAGCCAGGTTTCGTGACTTATTTTAGTCACAAACCTTTCATCTAACCTATTACACAATATTATTTTTCTAATTATTACAAGACTCGATCTCAATAAGATCGTCACTTTTATCAATCCTAACAATCTTCCCCCAAGGGACGATCATTGAGATCTCTCTTATGACTTTGAACTTTGAACTTTAATGCTTGTTTGTCTTGAGTCTTGTTGTGTAATAGTGGTTTCGTTCCAATCATGCTCTAGTAATCTTGATCTTGATCTTTCCATTATCCTTTTTTCCTTTGCCTTTGAGATCTTTTCATATCATCATTCTTTACCGTGAATCCATCTTGATTTATCTTTTGAAGCTTCTAACCAACATACTCATACTTTCTTGACAGCTTGCAATCTTCCTCATGTATAACTTTAATCTTGATCAACAACTTGATGATTTGAGGAAGTTCATTGATTTATCAGAGTTGCGGAAGTGTATCTTTGAACTTTGAGTATGAGATATGAAGGAATGAATATGACGGTGTTCTTGCTTCAGAAAGGTAGAGATGTTGTTGTTCATAAATGTATCTCCCTGGTTGACTTCCCCCCAGTTCGTACCGCATGACTACAATCAGTTCAGCTGCTTCCCCCCAAACATACAAACATTCGTAACACATACTTCACACAGACAACTCATAAAAGAATGAAACTATAACCTCCAAGTCAATTAAGTCCCAGATGTACACATGTCTTCCCCCTAATTGTTGTGCTCTATCGAAATATTCATCTAGGACACTTCTCTTCCCCCGATTATATTTGATGACCATCAAACATAATCATAATCTTATTATGCCTGAATATTCAATAGTGAAGTCATGTGTGAAGTGCGGTCTAAGCATGAGAGTCAACTACTATCTTTAATTCTAACAATCTCCCCTCATCAATATTGTGACAT
>BQNB010020539.1:0-65338 GCA_026074375.1 Tanacetum coccineum
AATGTTTCAATTTTGTATTAAGGAAATGGGCATGTCTGTTACCTCTTCTTAATCTTGATGTATACATTTTATAATTATTACAAAGTTTACCTTTCACCAATTTTTTTAGTTCTTGCAAGCATTTAATTCAAAAATAAAACAAAAAGTTTATTGTTGTTCTTTAAAAGCTTTTGTTTTTTCAAACACAAAAATGGTTACTTAAAAATCTTTATAAAAATAGTTTTTAGTGTTACATAAGTGTTTATTTAGTTTCTAAAACATCTTTTTAATCATTTTTTATGACCAAGTTTTAAACTTTATTACTTTAGTATAAAATTAGTGTTTTTAGTTTTAAAAATCAAATCTTTTAGCTTTTGAATCAATAAAGTTGCAAACTTTCACTTCAAATCCACCTTAAATCATATAAAGTTTCGATCTTTAAGAGTTTTGAAGAAGATTATGAGTTTATCATGGCGTTTTTGATTATTATTAGCGGGTTTATGAAGATTATGGGTTGATTTAGGTACTTGGAAAGGGTTTTTAGTTTAGTGTTCTTATCGTCATTATTCTTTAATCCGAACCCGTTACTTAGATTTTGGTGGTTTGATGTTGTGACAATTTAAATAGTGGTTTGTTTTGGTTTCGTTTGGTTTGTTTAGTTAGTATTCCAAGTTAAGGTTTTGACTTGGGGACGAATTACACGGTTTTTGGTTGCGCACCTCGTATGCCAAAAGCGTTTAAATCGGCCTATGAGATCGTTTTTATCGTCTTATCAGATTAGCTTGTTGCGCACCTCGTATGCCGGCTCATTTGACTAAAAAGATCTAAATTATCTACAAGTCAACACTTTAAACGTAGATAATGACTAAACAAATTAAACTGATGAATAACGACTAAGTTTGAAACACTACCGTGTGGATGAATTAATCTAAATTCTTATTTCAAAACCAAACCATTTTGAGTACTCTATTGTTATAATTATCTATGTATATTGGAGTTGAGCACCTCTCTAAAATAATATAACAGATATTGAGTTTTTTGGTTGAATTTTGCATTTCCAAAATTTATTTAACGAAATACGTACTACTGAAAATATTTAACAAATCATGGTATTTCACTTAATTTATTAACAAATGCATAAAGTGATACGAGCCATAAGTCCTACTATCATACCTCTACCATCGCTCAAACTCACATCATTCAAAAGTCAAAATATTCAACGGGATACCAACACACCAACCGTTATCGAGCCACCACCAAACACACAACCAAACATAACACCACCACCGAACAACGTGCAACAAATTCTCACCTCTAAACCTGACAAAACCATGGCGAGCAACCCTACTCACAATACGATACAAATCCAAATGGCGAATTCCATTAAATCGCGCGGTACCACCCTACACATTATCAATGCCACAAACCCATCAACTGATTTTCCTAGCACACAAAATTAAAGTGTTGGACTACCTTCGCAATGCCTTCCACCACCAAAATCCAAGCTTATTGCCACCGGGTACTATGTTTTCGTTCCCCAAAGACATTTCTTGTCAGTCACGTGGACTTCACCTTTTCGATTCTTCAACTACTAATTAAGCATTAACGAGACAACAAACTCAATAATCAACTAGCTCTGGTACAATCTTGGTGACAACGCACCACTTTTCTAACATTATTGTACCCGAAGGAACAAACAATCTTAGGTAGAAGAACACATAAAATATGATGGTATGTCAAGTTGTGTTGCAAATTTAACCTCCATCTGATTCATAATAGCAATTTGATGATTGAAGTTCTTGATATGAGAGTTTTGTATTCATATGTGGTAACATTTGATAACTTGAAGTCTTGAGGGATGGCAACGGGCGGGGAAAAAACCCATAACTCGTGGGTATCCGCACATAAATAGGTGGGTAATCTTGTTATTTTTCACCCGCGAGCGGGTTATGGGTGAAAATTTATACCCATCGGTAGGTGGCGGGTGGGTGACGGGTAATGCATACCCATCATGGGTAAACCCATTTAAGAAACCCACGAGTGTACCCGCCTAAATACCCACGGGTGTACCTCTAAACCCATTTGTGTTAAAATAAAATTTATTATACTACTTAAATATTTGTGAGGTTGTTGGTATATATTTAATAACTATTAAAGTCTCTAGACTACAGAGTAAACTAATAGTTTCTTTGAGTAACAAGACTAAAAGATGAATATGAATGATCAAACTTTCAAAGATTTATACATGATATATCTCAGTACATGTATGTGATTTGGTGTAGTGATGATTAATTTTTTTAGTTTCATACATGTCATTAAGTATTTTGTGAACTTGGTATTTAGAAGATTGATATGATGTCTTATTACTCAGTTTCATAGTTAGTTTACATATCATGTTTTTATGATTTTGTTCCATTTCACAAACTCACGGGTTTACCCACGGGGATGGGTATGGGTAAAAAGTTATACCCATTGGTGGGTGACGGGTGGGTGGCGGGTGAGAAAAAAATCACGGGTTCAGGTGGCGGGTTTGATAAACCCATACCCATTACCCACGGATGCCATCCCTACTCTTGAACTGTTTGCATAGGTTTAATAGTAAAAACTTCATTTTTATAAATACTTTTAAAAGTACCTATTTTGTTAAATAATTTTTAAAAGCACAATGCTCATCTAAAAAATTCAACAGATATTATAAGAATTGACGAAATCTAAAAAGTCACAACAAAAGACCATCATATTTAAGCAAATATCTTTTTTTTGAACAGCGGATTTTATTAAGAAACTAGCAAGAAGCTAGAATTACAGAGAAATCAAAGAAGGGTTTTTAAGCATGAAGTTTAATCAATCCCTGTGAGTTTCAGCTACTGACTCTAATAAAGAGGCTACAACTGATAATATCCTCGATGAAAAGGCCGATCTCTAAGCTTTCGCTGACAAACCATCAGACCCCCTTGGTCATATTCGGGATGAAGTACTCTCTCTATCTCTCCAACAAAGTTGATCATTTGGTGTCCCCTCTTTCTAAGAGGGTGTCTAGCAAGATGGAGGAAACTATTCCCAGAATGGTTGCGATTCTTTTTGAAAAATGTATGCCTGAGCTAATCTCTGATTCAATAAAAAAACATCCAGCCAAGCATCATTAAAGAAGCTCTTAAACAGTCTCTTCCTAAATTTGATCAGTGGATTCAAGAGGCTCTAAAATCTACAGTGACTAACCTCCTCAGCAAACCACTGAACAAAGAGCCCAATGCTCTGAACAACTTGGAAACTCAAAGGTTTGAGACTCTTTAGGAACAACTCCTACAGGCTGTTCGGGCTAAAGTGGGAAAATCTGTTAGGAAGACTATCTAGAAGGATATGGATATTTTGAAAGATCGAATCTCCTACTATGGTGGTAAGCTAGATTAAGGTGAACTTAAAATTCAAGAGCTAATAAATTTGATAAAGGATATGGTCTCCCTCCTAGACGCAGCCAATGTCTATAAGGAAGGCAAGGCTAAGGGGGAGAAATAGTCGCTTGAGGAAGACATGGATTTAGAACTGGCTGAAGAGGCAAAGGCTAAGGCTATGAAAGAAGCTAAGGCTAAGGCTACTGAAGATGCTAAGGCAAATACTGAAGGGGGGCTCAGCCAATTAAAAGCCTCACAAAGTTGTCTGAAGAACCTAAGGCTGAGGCTTAGGATGAGCAATCATCTGAAGCACCTCTGTCAACTTAACAAATTCCCCATTTATATCTACTTTGATTGCTTGTCCATCAAAAGACATTGTTTTAGAGGAAGAACCTTCATTCAAAAGACTAAAGTTTTTTATATCAAAACCAATCACCTCTTCACCAGAACCTGTAAACATTGTCTTGCCGCAAAACATTTCTCTAATACTGTTTATAGACAACCTATTTCAGACTACCTCATCTGAATACTCTCTAACTCCTCCTAGTGACGATAACAAAGGGAAAGTCAAAGCTACGAAAGAAGAACCAATGAAACAAATTATGCCACTAATAGAACAAGGAGGATTAGATCTCAAGATGCTAAACCTACATCAATTCAACATCTTTAGAAAGAAGATGACACTGGAAGAGGCTCAAGCTTAGTTGACTGAGATAAAGAGGTTAGATGATCTAAAAGCTAAACAACAAAAAACAAAGAAGAAGCTGAAGAAGATGGTCCAGCTGCAATTCAAGCTTAAGCACAGAAG
This sequence comes from Tanacetum coccineum, assembly GCA_026074375.1. Taxonomy (NCBI): domain Eukaryota; kingdom Viridiplantae; phylum Streptophyta; class Magnoliopsida; order Asterales; family Asteraceae; genus Tanacetum; species Tanacetum coccineum. The sequence continues at coordinate 4,180 of BQNB010020539.1, forward strand.
TTAGCTGAGTATGAGGCCAAGAGAAAAAGGATGCTTGAAAGGTACAATCACTACATCACATTCAGGGCTGACAAACTTCCAATTACAAAGATCAGCTACAAAATCAACAATGCCACCAAAGATGCAACGATGAGAATTGAAAGAAATAAACAACCACTAAGTCTCACATTTTATGAAAAATTTGTGTTAAAGAAAATAGGATTTAGTGAGGGGATTGAAATTCATGCTCTGGCATCCAAGGTTAAAAGTAAGTCTAATGATCTACTGCTCAAAAAAACTCAAGGCCAAATTTGAGTGGTTCAAGACTCAAGCTGAGAAACTAGGCATTCCTTCACCATCTGAGCTAACAGCCTTTGGGCTTTCCGCTGCTAAAAAGAAACGAAAAAGAAGCTCAGAAATCATCCAGGAAGTCTTTGTAAAAGATAACATTGTTGTGTATGGAATGCAAAGGAATTTAATTCCTCCTCCAGGGGTAGAAGGCACTAGAGGACCTAGTCATCAGGGAACCTGAATCGGGATCTTCTTCTACAATGGTAATTTTGACTTGGTTTTTCAAAGAGAAGAGGAGTTCCACCTGGCCACTACTACTCAGCTGATCAGACTTCAAAATGCCATTCAGAGGGGCTCTCTAGAGGTAGAAGAAATGTTTGCAAAATTAGAGTTGACAATAGAGGATAAAAATGATGTTATTGAGGCAGGAAAGTTGTAAAACATAACTTTAGATGGCTGGGCCAACAATGAATGAATGAAGTAAATGAAGTTATTTTGTCCTTTACCTTGTTAAATTAGGTATAAGAGAAGTAGTGTCCTCACTACTTATAATTTTTTACTTAGCATAATTTATATTCAAATAAGGGGAGATTGTTGGACCAATTCAAACCCCAATGATTCTTGCCTAGATTTAAACAAAAATTAGGCTAATTATTGAAGATTTGCTGAGTAGAAGACTCAGCGGTATCAAAGACTCGTTGAGTGCAAAGCATCAGCGAATAGTGAAGTACTCGCTGAGCTTAAAGCCTCAACGAGCAACCTCAGACGTATTCAAGTCAAGTACATCATCAAGGAAGTCGAAGATTACTTAAAGACATACTCGCTGGGATGGATATCAGCTGGTATGTAGAAGGAATACGCGGTGGTTTTAAGGACAGTCAAAGGTGGTAATACTCTGACTATCATGTTACCCTTTGTAGAAGAACAAACTGAACTTAAGCTTTTCTTTAAGACTGAGTTAGGCGGGAAACTCAATAATATGTTATGGCGGGACAAAAGGTTATTTGAGTTAAAGCCTGTACCAAGTACGAAGTTGGTAAAAGTAGTGAACAGTTGGCAGAACTGTTCACTAAAGTATGGGCGGGATGTTTCCAAGAATGGACGTGCATTAAATACCTCGTACGTCCTCCACAGGATTCTTGACACGTTGCAACCACCCCCACTAAGTCAGCAACCTTGTATTGGTATAAATAGAGAATGTTGTAAGGAGTAAATGCTATCGCTTTTATTGTTGTATTTATTATATGCATTTACTCTTTGGTCGAACTTATAAAGTAGTCCGATGATCCTATCAGCTGGTCTATATAAGTTCGCTTGTAAACTTGATACATCAGCAAGTTTACTTGTTCAAAGGGTTATCTTACTTTGTCATTTAACTTGTGCTATCCATATCACATTGTAATACTTTGGATTCCTTTATCAATAAGCATTACAACGATTGAGAAAGGAATTAGCAACCTTCTTATGATCTGCCCCTTGACCCTTGTTCAAAGTAGCTCTTTGAAATCTTGCCTTATTAGCGTGAAGCTTGAATTGACCCACCCAAATTGTGCATAAATTGTTCACCAAGCGATCAACATTAAACACGTTGATAAAACGAACAAAACCAAAACGTTTACCTTCTTTCGTCCTTTTCCGAGGGATAAACGAATCAACAACATGTCCGTATTGTTTACATGATTGAAATAGCTCTTTTGCAGAAAAATTTTCCGGAAAATTTGTAACATAAATGGAGATAGAAATACGATTAACGTCGTCCTCTTTGGATCTACGACTCCCCATTAGAATCTTTGGATTGAAGGGAGATCAAGATAAAAAAGGATTGAAAAGAAAAACAGATCAGGGTTTCAATGACAGCGAGATTAAACGGAAACAGAAACGGAGTCTAATTGATTTAAAGAGGAGAATAAAAAATCTAAATTATAAAAACCCAAGATGAGAAACCCGCCTAACACGCTCTATATGAGATTAATCAATCAATGATTAATCCCAATTTCAGGGGTTATAACAGGATTCAAACAAAAGGGAAGAAGGAATTTAGATTGTTAATTTGTGGAGTTTGAAAGTTATCTTTGTTAGAAGATGTTCATCAATTAGGGTTTTTGAATTGGGGAGAGTTAAGATTAGTTGCTTGTCTGTACTCTATAATATATAATAGTTACTTTTCAAGTTGTTGTAGCAAGGTTTACGTATAAAACCCGTTTTAGATGGTCTTTTTTTCATTCCCGTTGTGTTGCTCTTGTTATAAATTTATCCGTGCAAGCGGCATTAAAAATATGTGATAGTTTAAGGATGAAATTTAGGGGTTTATTAGTAACTATATATAGTTCGAGTAGCGAACGACAAATGAACTATAGACGTTTTCGTAAACAATGTGGTGAAGAACCCCTAGGACCTTGCTATGATAATAATACTAGGTGGAATTCTACTTGCATGATGTTTGAAAATATATTACGACAACGTGAGACTTTAAACGCTTTTAATGAAACACTTGTTAATAGAAATAAGTCCGTTTCGATAAGGGATCAAGATTGGAATCTACTAAATGATTTAACTATTTTTTTACAAGTTTTTAAAGTGGCAACAACTATATTATCGGGTGTTTATTACCCAACTAGCTCATTAGTTTTAAATCAAATTTATGCTATGACGGAAAAATTAGACGAATTAAAAACCTCACCTAGTCAAATGTTTAGAAGAATGGTTAAAGTTATAAAAAAGAAATTTGTAAAATATTTTGCTAATTTACCTTTGGTTTTTACTTGTTCCGCCGCACTTAATCCATGTTTAAATGTTGGAGGCGTAGAACTTTTAATAACAAGAATAATGAACAATTTAGACTTATCCTTTGGGTTAGACGCTAACAACCCCGACCCCAACTATATAAACTCCCAAATTTTTATATTTAACGATAACTTTAAAAAATTATTTGGAATTTATGCAACAAAATATGGTCAAATACAAAACCCAATTGTTGATCAAATGCGGGCCGGATCGTCCCGAATGGCAAGTGACATTAATATAAACCTTTATAATAGTTTATTTGAAGACGCTACAAAGCGTCAACGAACATCGGCCCCAACAAGCGAGTTGGGACAATATATGGCTACAAACTTTTTAATAACTTTAAGGCCCGAAGAGTTTACAAACTTTGACATTTTGGCTTGGTGGAAAGAAAGGGAAATCCAATTTCCAATTTTATCCGCTATGGCTCGTGACTTATTAACGGTCCAAGCTTCGACGGTAGCTTCCGAATCGGCCTTTTCTATTAGCGGTAGAATTATATCGGAAAGAAGGTCAAGACTAACCCCCGAATCCGTGGAAGTATGTGTATGTTTGAAAGATTATTTGGACGGAGTAGATAGGGTACAACATGAAACATCGTTGGAAGGTCCGATATTAGAAGACGTTGAAGAAACTATAGCAAGAGAAGAAGTTGATTTAGGGATATCACCTCCGAATACCGAATTAGATGAAGGTGAGTTTGAAGACTTAGATATTGAACACGTAGATGTAGAAGATTTTTTGGAAGATTTAATGGATTGAGTATAACGGGTGATGGCAATGCCGAAGCTCGACATACTTGAGTACACTAATATGTTTTCGGGTGATGGCCATGCCGAAGCTCGAAATGTATTAGTATTTATATATTTTTAGTTGTATAATTGTATTGTTTAAATAAAAGTTATGGTTGTATTTTTTTAGTATGTTTCCGGTGCAAATAAAAAGTTATGATTGTATTTGTTTAGTATGTTTCCGGTGTATTGTTTAATTAAATGTTTGATAATTAACAAGTTTATTAAATAAATGTTCGAAGTTTTAAATTCCGAAAAAAACCGAACCGGTATAAAAACCGATTCCGAACATTTATAACCGAAAAAAACCGAACCGGTAAAAAACCGATTCCGAAAATTTATAACCGAAAAAAACCGATTCCGAACATTTATAACCGAAAAAAACCGATTTCGGAAAAACCGAAAAAACCGAAACCGGTTATTAGAAAAACCGGTTTTTTTAAAACCGGTTTTCTAATAACCGAAAACCGGTTTTAACCGATTTATTTGCATCTCTAGTTATGACTCGCCTAATTAGTTACGGTTTTACTCGAAAAATGAGATGAGATATCAAACATAAAATATCTTTTAACGAGGTGATTGTGTAAGCTTATTTTGCTTATGGGCTTGTAAACTGGTCGTATAAATAAAAAAGTTATTAATATAATTTAGCATGGATTTTTATTAATATATAAGCATCATGTCCCCCCCCATTTTATCCATGAAACACAATTTGGGCTGATGTAATCGCAGCGTTTTTTCTAGTTAGTCCTTGTGTTTATAGCCGCTATGTTACTGCATTTAGGTGTAAAAGTTAATAAAGACCAAACGCAAGTAGAAACAGAACGCTGAAAAGATAGTGATGATTTTCCATATAAATTGATGATGGTCTAGATAAATAAAAAACTTTCGGGTAAATCTGCTAGCCATTGAGAACCGGAAAATGACAGTTTATTATTGTTCCAAAATGAACATAGATTAGGGAAGTCTAAAGCAAAGGCATAGACTGTTCATCGATCAAAGTCGAGCCTTAAGCTTCACATGGATGGCTTTACATCCTTTACATCTGTGATTGGCTCACGACGTGCTAGAACTGAAAAACGTGCATAAGTTGATATTTTGTTGTTAAGGTAAACTTCTGTTGCAGCCTGGTGTTATGCCTTTTTGGGTTGTTGCAGACCTGTTGTTAATGCCTTTCAAGCTACTCATTTCCTGAGAGATTTTCTCCCATAGAGTCCGACTTCCTTGTAAGTTATACAACAAAACAGCAACCACAAAAGAATTAACCACGTCTTTCAACGCCGGGTTATTATTGGGATGACGGAGGCACTGCATCGAATAAAAAAGGAATAGTTGGTTAGAAGAGGTTGAGTCGAACGGGTCGGAAGTCACCAAAAGTGTAAAATTCAGTGTACATCCTCCCAAGTTCTTATATTCAATACAGAATCGATAATTTGCTAATAAAATTTTTTGTTACTTTTGAGGTGTTTATTTATTTCCCTAATCGGTAAAATAGGACTTGTATAAAAGTTAAATGTAAGCTCAGTGTCCTAATTGCGATCCGAATTTGAAAACTATGCTACTTGGACTATAAATGTCGAAGGCAATATCAAATTATAACGCGGTTTTACAAGTGATTTAGGTGAAGAAATGCATTCACAATTCTGATGATCCATTCCATTTACCATTTTTCATCACCCGGTTCTGTTACAATTATTTGTCATTAGAGTGATCGCTAGGTAAAAGGATCTCCTTTTTTATAAGTATATGTTAGTAGAGTTGCCAACTGCATTTGCACATTTTACATGCTAATATAACCATTCCAAAACTCATATAATATGTGCAATAATATTGGGCTTATATAACTTTGGGACTTGGCAATTTCAATTATTATTCCTATAGTTGAATTGTTCAAGATAAGTTATACTGCATTCTAATGATACTACACGAGAATATGCGCACACGCCTACTGAATTTCGTATAAATTGGTTGTTTAGTTGACGATGCCAACACGAATACCATGAACTGATTTTCTTGAATTAAAATCAGGATCCGGATAAGTGTGTCAATGAATCCCTACTCACAAAAAAGATCTCGTAGTTTGCAACACTGATATCAAATCACAAATGATTTTAATTTAATATACTTAACTATATAATTACTAGAAACTATATTGATGCGAAAAAAGAACCACCCCATATCGAAACCATCTTACAAAACATGTTTTGAAAACATTTGGGATAGAATCAAAAAAAGAAATAAAAAGTAACAACCCTTCCATGACTAGTTATATCTCCTGTAGCATAAAAATGATAAAAGTGCTATTCCCCTGAGCAGGAACCGCATCTGAAAATCTGTAGAAGGCGGTAGAAATTGATGATGGATAATATGGAAGGACAACTATTATAAAACATGCCGGACAAAGACCAAAAACCATAAGAACAGATCATTACGGTTAATACGTGACGGAAGGTGAGGAGCTAGGAGGTCGGCAAAGAAGTAGACGGAAGGTAAGGAGCTAGGAGATCGGCAAAGAAGTATCGAGAGAAATCTAAGCTTCTTGATCTGATTTGAGTGTGTATGTTCTGGGAAGATGTATGTGTAAGAGTCGATTAATAATAAGAGCAAAGGTGCACTGATCAAATTTACCTGTTCATTGCCGTCATTTAACGTCATCTCATTTCAAACGAACACACAAAAATACACCATTCACTAAAGACATTTATTCTCCTCTTCAATTTGGGCCCCACTCCACTCTTATTTTATTTTTCTTTTACTTTTCAACACAAATTAAAATGCATTTAAATTAAAATAAAAATTACAAATACGAAATTAGAAAATACAATAGTAATAGTAATTCATGGTTGATGTAGTGCCCAGACCATGATCAATGGACTCCGTTGAAGCACTTGAATGTGTTTCGTTTATCTCGAAGTTCTTTTGCTTTTCCTTTGACGGATTGCACATCGCTCGACCCATGTCCTTCAATATATTTTGCTATGGACAGATGTTAAATTTCATCTTCTTCGGGATAATCGCATACCTGTGATTTTTCAAAATCATGTTATGAATTTTAATACACGTGTACTGTGTCTTACATAGCTTGGTTAAGAGTCCAAACTCGCGCAAGTTGTGCAATAATCGCCATCGTCCTTGTAGGTCACCATATGCCCTTTCAACATCCTCTTCGGGCACTTTCTTGTCGCCGTTTAATAACGGGCGTTTTTTTTCAAGCAGTGCAACCGTGAATGATTTGACAATCGTTGACCATTGAGGGTAAATACCATCTGCAAGTAGTACCCTTTATCAAATGGTTGCCCGTTTACAACATATGGTGCCACTGGTTCGTTGTCAGCCAATTGGTAGATCGAAACATATGGGAATGCTGCAAGAACAGTAATATTCATTATGGCACCTGCAACCCCAAAAAATTGCAATTGCCAAATTCACAAATCGTATGATGACACAACGCTATCTAGTATGATGGTTGGGGTATTTGTTTATCACCTCTCCATATTGGCGGGCCATTGATTTTGGGACAATTTAACCCATTTCCCAATTCATACAATCAATGCTACCAACATTCTAGGAACCCATGAATTCCTATTATGTGCGGAGTATAGTTTTGAAATATCAGATAATGTTGGTTTTCTTTAAACTGGGCTGTTACAATCACATAACGCACATACAAAAATAATCTAGATTTATCGCGTGCGAATGTGCCCATTTGCAATACTATCTAATGCATCCGGTGTTGTTGCCGTACGCCAATTGCGTATGGGGATGTGCATTCAATAATGACACTAAAATTTTTAAAACCCGTGCTATATATCGAATAGTAAAAAAACTAAATGCTTGCGTAGATGATTAACTGTGTGAATGTAATTTTCAATACTTGAACGATTTCTAAATATACGTTCTCGGTTCATGCGATATGTCTTCTAAAAATACTCCGCGGCATATTTTTGGGTGTGGACCAAAATAATCCGCCTTAACGTTCTCTCAGCGAACATCACGTTCACGATTGATGTATACTACGCATTCGGAACAGCTTTTAACTCATCTTGATCTTCGGTGTTAACTCTCCATCTACTAATTTCGTACTCAGCTATGTCGTCGAGATCGGACGAATCGGAAAAGCTTGAGTCACTCATTTTTATAAAATGTAGATTGAATGTATTTGTGTGTGTTTAAAATGAAAAAATATGGGATATATATAGATAAAAAAAATTAATTTTAATAAAAAAAAAAATTTAACCGTTATGCAACGGATAGATTTTGGGAGTGGGTCCCATTTTCAAACAGCAATTGTGATTCGTTTTGTGGCGAAATGGTCGGCGAAGAGGGGGGCGGTGTGGCGGCGAACCCCGGCGAGGCACGGCGAAGTGCCACCTCAGCCGTGGCGAAGGCCCCTCGCCACTACACCCTTTGCTCTAAGAGGGAACTAAAAAACATCACGGGCTAGAAAATCGGACCAGACAGTTGGGCCAAAAAGAGCCCACCAAAAGACTACAGGTATTTTGTCGTCACATGTAACGGGGATTAGTAGTATGTATAATAAACAATTCGTCCCATGTAATATTCCATTCGAGCATAGTATGCGACAAAGAAAAGAAGAGGAGTAAAAGGTTTTGCGAAGCGGGTCCAAGCCATGGGAAAAATCTTGTAAACTCTACACTCCACTATACGCGTTCGGTTAACGTTATGTTTAATCGTTTCTTCTTGATTTTCGTATATTGTATCAATGACTATGAGCCTAATACCTTTAGGGAGTAGCCTGTTTATGATAATATAAAATGTCGGATTCCCGATTACACTTTCACTTCATATTACGACAGGATCGCAACAAGAAACTAGAAAAGAGATATGGTTGTAGAGAGGAGAAAAAAGTGTGAGAGATGAGAGAAATGAAAAAGATATTTTTAGAAATAATGAGAGAGATATTTTCTTAGAAGAAAATATCTATATATATACCCCTTACACATTTATGGGACGCGTGGGTTATTTTAATAGGACTCGGGCTGGGTTTTTGCATGGGATTAAACCACGAAACATATTACATGATTAGTCTTTAATATCGAGAGATTCCCGATAATATTCTATTTACTAAACTTATAATTTATTGACCGAGACTTAAATACATAATGAACGAACTTCATGTTAGACTCAATATTTTGAGGTAACATCTCCCCCAAAGTGAGTTCAATGATGACTCTCACTTCAGGAGATATTGAGGTTTGACTTTTGTCGTAAGTCATGTGGTCTTGGTCTTTCTCTTTGTTCTTTGTTGTAAACTTGTTCTTTCATGCTTGCGGTCTAGACTTTGAGCTTTGTCATTGTCGATATCGCTATCCATCTGGCGTTAATGTGTCTTTGACCAACATGTCATACTTTTGCATTATACTTTGAAAGCTTTATATCAGAGTTAGCGATGTCTTTGTCTTTTAAATCTTGGAGCTTTCTTGATAGATTGTCTTTGTAGAATGAGCATGAACATGTGGTAATGAATCGACTTTGGTTGATTGAGATACTATCACCACCGTTTTAACCTGCAGGTTTACGTTAGTGATAATCAAGAAAATTGATTTGAAAATCAATCGACGTGTTACTTGTAAAAGCATTTTTGTAACACATCGGGAGTTTTGAGCTTTTATCAAAATTCAAAACCGTCAATTTATTTACTGGACCTAAATCGATATCCAGTTGTTCACAGTTTGATTCATTAGAATCTCGCAAGTCACCTACCAGAGCATTGTTGATGCTGCTCAAATCAGGATTACCATCTTCATTGTGAATACAGTAGTATCACTCGGAATGTTTCTGGCAAATATCACAATGAATAATGGTAGGATCTTGATTACAGCTTGTGAACCTGTTGATGTTCAATCAAGTGTTTGAAATGGAATGTGTTCCTAAGAGATCTTGATTTATCTTCATGGCTCTAGACCGTCGATTAGTCGCATTTTGGTTTTTGTACTCGGAGGCTTGAGCATGTTGACACATTCAAATCAACGATCTCGGAATCGAGATGTTAATTGATTATAAGTGTGTTATCTCGTGGACAAATGAGAAAGTTCTCTTTTAAAGACGAAAACTCGAATGGCTGGGACAGGGGTGTGCAATCTGCGTTCACTGGGTCCATGATGTCATTTTCAATGTCGCAATCAAACTTGTGATTCTGAAGCATATGTATTGACACGGTTTCTGCCTTAAGTTGTGTGGGAGGGTTCTTTCTTTTCAACCTTTATCTCATACATTGCTTTTTTTCTTCGTAAACACCTTCAATGATTAACAGGACGTCTGACTGCAACTTTGTTGTGATTGTTCCAGTGTTAGCTCAATCTTAGTCGGCTTTTTCCCATTTTACTTTCATTTCCAATCATACCTAAGGAAATGCTATTTCTAATCCTTTGGTTTATCCGGTTGGGTAGTTAATCGGTTCTGGTTGATCTAAAGATTGATTCCTAACTTATACCTTATGACTTAGAATCGTCGTGAAATTAAGATGTTTTTGGGTTTAAGATTCGAACCATAAAACTTTCTTACTGTTCAGACACATTGAGTCGTGAGATCATATTTTAATTACATTTCTCCCTTATTTTACACATTTATAACACACTTAGTTTTTTAAAAATACTGGATTAAAAATATGTCTTAAAAAATTATGTGGGAGAAATATTATCTGATGAATGGTTTGGTACATTTTGATAATGTTTTGAATACAAATAATTGTCGTTGTTGATGTATTTATCCAGGACATGATACTTTGTTTTTTCGAAATCTACACGTCAAGAATAGGAACAATTGAGAAATTGTGTCTTTTGAAAACCTGTTAAGGATGGAGTGTTGAACAAACAATTTTGAAAGATTAGAATTGTCATCGAGAAATCCTTGACAAAATGCCGTTCATCTTTTTGAAAAACAGATGTTAGCGACTCTCTTCTAACGGTAAGGGTATGCGAACTCTAAACGTACACCTGCTCATTTTTTATTGCTAAAAAATTGAATGTTCTTGTAAGAACAGCTCCTGACGAGAAAGTTAATTTACCGGTTGGGAGGATTAAGTTATACAACCTTCCCTTTATTTGAAGTCGGGTTATGTACTGACATTTGACAATTAGCATTCATTGAAAATTAGAAATGGACCATGTTTTGAAACTTTTGCAACTACTCGCTCGAACTTCATTTTACACACCCGTGTCCATGTTAATCGACATTTCTAAGCAGTAATGTTATCGATTTCCAAGAGACATGTCGGAAGATTTTTTGTAATTTTTCTGTTTTTTATGATTTTGTATTTTCTTTTGGAAGTTTTATATTTTTGTATTTTGGGGTTCTCAAAATAATGTACATGGTGATGTTTGTTGATGATATCATGCAGTCTCATTTGCAGAACCTCCAGATCAGTTGGAGTCAAATCATCTCATACATCCTCTGACAAGATACTTAAAATCGATCTCAGGAAGGCTTAGTTTATCTTGTCATGCTAATTGGTATTAAGTTCTGTCAAAATATAATTCAATTATTTCATTTTCACCTGTTACTTTATGAATGATACCGAGTTTGGATGTGCTTTGTTCGAGAATGTTGTTCGGGGTTGCTTGATATTGCTCACTGGCTGAATGAGAGTTAGCAGTACAACGGTATTTTGTTGTAGTTGAATTCCATAATCTTAGAAAGTGTGTCCTATTCCACATTGAATTGAGCACAACTTGAAGAATAATGCCACGTCTCTGCCTCCGCTGAAGAATTGCAAGTGCTAATTTTGTTTCTTTGGACATCCAGCTTACAAGTTTATCACCAGGAATGTATCCCTCAGAAAGTGGCTTTCGAGTATCAAGGGGCATCCGGCATGATCAGCGTCTGAAAAATGCTGGTAGTTCAAAGCAGAATCCTTCTGGATTCCAGAGTCCATGTTAATGGTACCTTTTAGATATGTAAGATTCTTTTAACCTCCTTGTCGGTGCTTTTGAGTTGGTCGTGTGATAAACGTGCACAATAGCATACTGCTTGCTCTAGTCTGAGTCTACTAGATGTCAATACATGAGTGGCCCGGTTTTTCTACGATAATCAGTTTGGTCATACGGGTTTTCACTCAAATTTATATTAGTTTCGGTTTAGTAGCAATGGTATCACATTGGTGTGACAATTGTTAATTATCTGCTTTTTACAGAATTTCTAAGCGTACTTGGTGATTGATTAAAAATACCCTTTGGGGACTGGTGAGATTGAAGTCCTAAAAAGAATTTCATCTCCAACATTTATGACATTTCAAATCTATTGAGCATTAACTTTTCAAATTAGTTTTGAATATTTAGGATTTGTAGACCTAAAAATTATGTCATCAAGTAAATTCTACAAGTAGGAATATCATACCCGTATTTTTTTCTGAATAATGTTGGGTCATTTGTACCTTTTGTATGCCTTTGGACTTCAGGAAGTTTGATAGCTCCCCCCCAATTTATTTCGTACCATGGCTTTGGAGCTATCTTAATCATGCAAGCTTTCTTAGAGTAGACTTTTTCGGATGATATGGATCAATGAACCTTCCGGCTGAGCAACGTAAACACTTTCTACAGTGGACATTAAGAAATGCCGATTCATGTCATCTGATAGATTGGAAAAGACTTGTGTGTGCGTGGGCAACAAAAAATCGACTGCTTCAAGCGATCAACTGGAGAAATGATTTTTAAAAATAATACCTCTTCCTGGCATAAACCTTAGCAACAAGTTCGTGCTTTGTTGCGTAAATACATAAATAACTAAAAATAAAATCAAAACCACATTAATCAAAAACAACAATTTCCAAATTAATACTCAATAAATAATTATATACATTCTCAATAATCCTTAACCATCAATAACTCACCATCATCACTCCAATCCACTAACTTTACTAATTATCAAACACATAATCTCACACAAATTCAATATTCCCATATACAATAATTACATTCATAATTCAAACCCTAAACAATACACCATTAATCAAAATTTCTTTTCCTTTTTTTTAACCTTTTTTTTTTTTTGTTGTGTGTTGAGTGTGGTGTTGAGTGATGTTTCCCCCCCCCCCCCCCCCCCCCCCCCCCCCCCCCCCCTGTCCTGTGGGGGTGGTTTGCCCCCCCCCCCCCCCCCCCCCTTGGGCCCCCCCTCCCCCACGGATCCATCGGAAATCATGACTTTGTGGTTGAAAAGAATGCACATCGGTATTATCAATGTTGCGTGTTGAATGATCACATATTTCTTGTACCCGTGTACAAAAAGGATTGACAAATTCAGCTTCTTGAAATGATGCATTCGGTGCTTGATCATTGTTGTTTTCCTCAGCTTGATTGTGTGTTGGATTGTAATATTCTTAAGTAAATGGATGAAGAGAAATCAACCGTGTTGTGTACGAATCTGTCTTCTCTGCTGTAGGAAAACTTCTAGTCTTGGGGCACGGGGTCAAAGTTTTCTAATTGACGCCTTTTTTCCTTGAGGTCGAGCCTAAGAGACATTTTAACAGACGTCTTTGTCGTGTGGTGGAGGTATGAACTGTTGTGCTCAGACATCATTTTCTTTGATTTCATCAAACTTGTTATGAATGGACTCACAACTATTAAGCGTGTTCTCTTGTAATAAACACGATTATCCTTCGATTGAGTAGATATCCCATCCATGACACATAGATCCCTTTTTCTTTCATCTTTTCAGATTTTCCCCATCTCTAGTTATGTAACAAATGACTACCAAAGATGTGAAGGATATTTTATTTGAAGGTTTCCCTGTCATTTATGATGTGATATGCCCGTCTTTCCATGAGAGGGGGCGGATATGATTTTTGATTGATCTGTTTTCTGAAGTATAGCATGCGGTTGCAACTTTTTTTTACTTAGACCAGAATGATTTGCGAAGCTGAAGCTAATAAAGCATCGTTCGAGCAGCCTCAACAAGAGTACGGTTCCGTCTTTCGACAATGCCATCTGTTCAGGTGTTCGAGAAGTGTAAGTTGGATGTTCCATCGCCTTCTTCTTTGAAATATGCAATGGAGTGTCTTGTTCAAGAATTTCGTGCCCTCTGTCAGTACGGACTGTAATAACTTTGAGCTTGAAGATTGCATTGATCATCGTGAGAAAGTCTTGGAACTTCTGGTGTTTCATCTTGGATCGTAAAAAAGAGGTCCATGTGTATCTTGAATTAGTCATCAACAATCATCAAGAATTATACTTCTTTCATTTATGCTTGCATCGCATATTAGACCACACAAGTCCATGTGAGTAAATTTAGACCTTCTCTTGGAAATAGGAAATGTTTGTTCTTGATGGAACGTCTTTTTTGCTTTAATCATTTTCACAAGACGACAAAGTTGTCCTTGACATATTTCAAATTAAGGTAAGCATACAACTACCTCTTCTTTAAGTGTAGGTGGTGTAATTCAAAGTTAAGATGAGAAAGCCTTGTTGCCATAACCATGTTTGAGTTGGTTGAAGCTTTAGCCATGAAAACTGATTAGAGTTAATGAATGTTGTTTCTGAAGTGATAGTGTGTAGAGATCAGATCCTGACTACCAGTTAGTATATCATTTCCTGAAGATCTCTCACTAAACAAGTAGATTTCCTAAGCAAACTCCAAATCTGCATCACAGAATTGCACCAACCGTGAAACGATTGTGATTGAGGTCCTTCGACGTAATAAACCCGTTTTATCTGACATTACCCTTGAATCAAATTCCATAACCAGAATTGGAGCAAACTGATCATTTCACCACTAAATGATAAGCTAACCAGAAATTTTCCTCAAAATTACATAAAGCTTGAGATTGCCCGTCATGTGCTTTGTGCTCCAGAGTCCAACAATGAATAGGATGTGTTGTACTAATCTGCAAGAGGAAATTTGAGGACGATGGGAACATTGGCAAATTGGATCCTAAGGCATTTGCTATCTTCAAGACATTAGTTAATCTAGAGACAATGTTCTATAGTGGGGTACTAATACTTGTTGATTCATCATCTTTCTCACCTTAGGCTTCTTATCATTTTGGGTCCTATTGGCTTTAGTGTCCATGTATACCTGATGGACATCTCTTAGATATCCATCCATTTCCATTCCTAATAGTATTCTCATAAAATCTTATCTGTAATCTTGGATTTATATGATAGTGGTATCTGTTGAACTAACTGTTTTCTTTTGGGGTGTTTGCACAGATTTGTTCGCTTTTCTTGGGTTTACTAGCACTAATAGGCTCTACATTAGGCTTCTTTTGTTCTAGCATTCAGTCTTTCATGTATCGAGATAACAATGCATCATGATTAGAATTAAACATACATGTTCCACTTTCGAACCAACCAGCCATTTTCTTCGATGTTCTGGAGTTTGAACTGTCTTTACATGCGTTACAGACTTTTGTTTTCTTAGAAATACTAGAAGATCTATGATGGTCTTCTACTTCCTTCTTTTTAAACTTTACTTGACTATTGTTTGGCACGACCTTATCTTTAACTTGATAGCACTTAAGCTGTGGTCTGCTAACACTAGTAGTGTGAATTACTCCTGAAGATTTAGACTATGTGTTTGCATTAGTATTCTAGGAAGCATGAGGCTAACTGTGGGTTCTAGTTTGTGTGTGGTGGAGGCAAGTTCTATTACATTCCTGGTTTAAGCACATTTGTTTTGAACCGCTTGGTTCTATTTGAGGCAAATTCTGTTGAGTGACTGGTTTATAACTTAAACCATCGACGCATTAGGTTTTATTACCGACTGATGTATATCGTTTGAAACTTTCTCATTTCTGGAGAATTTGAAAAAGGAGTCAGTTTTCCTAAAACTGATGGTTTTGGAATCCGTTGAGCATTTGGTTGTCGAACAACAGATGGTTTATAAAACTTAGTTTACAATTACTTTCCTTTTGTTCCAGAATGAGTTTCTTTAACTCATTTTTCACCATGTTCTTGTCTTGATTTGAGCATTTCAAAATTTGTAATTTCATGATATTGTTCACGTTCTTTCGAATAAATTTGAAGCATGTCTTTGCAAGCTGGGTTGTTTTATCTGTTCTTTACAATGATGTAAGAAAGTTCAGGAGAAATCGGGTGTTTTTCAAGTTTAGCCAAAACTCTTTAAAAAGGCTATTATGAACTTCGTTTTTAAAGATTCAGTTTGTTTTGACAGCTTTTGGCAAGACATTCACAATCTTTAACTTTATGAAGAACATGCATTGCAATTCAAGTATGCGATTTAAATATTCAGACAGATGAATGAAATATGAACATATAACATCTTTAGACACACACTCTTCAAGAAGTAGATCATACATATTTGAAAAATCAGCCTTTTCATATTCAAGTTCGTCAACCTCTTTTTCAAGGGATTTAACGTACTCATAATCTTCATGCATTTCCGTTTTAAGTTCATGTTCAAAACGAAACTAATCATTTTGACTTTTTTATGGAGAGAGCATTATAAGGTTTTATCCAAAAGTTCCCATTTCATGAGCAGTTGGCACCCGATAAATAATCATAGTATGTTTAAACCATGTATTGAGCAACAATTTCCCTAATTGGATTAGATGATTGAATTGTCATTTTCGATTAAAAACTTGTATACTTTTACTAATGGATTTTGAATCGGTAGAAAGACAACATTTTTTAGCAATGTTTGGTTTGTTATATTAAAATGGTTTTCTCACATTGTCTTCCTAACTTCTTTGGCGCATTCCAACTGATAAAGTTACTCCAGTGAGGGTTCCCTTAAAAATTTCGTAAAGACTATTATGAGTGTGTAATCATATGTTTCACTTTGTCTTTATTCAAATTTTGAATCTACTCTCATTTTCAAGAGTCATGTCTCTTCCCTTTTAGGGCAAATATGTTTGCATTAATCAGGGAATTATCTATATGGGATCTCATACAAAACAGGGCTTTAGATTGAGCCTTTTTTAGGTACCTTGAATTGGCAATGGTTAGTCTGTCATGATTTGTCGCGCATTTAGGTGCTAACATATGATTGGTCTGAATTGACTGATTACAAGTTCATAAACAATTTGTTTCAAATAACTTTAATGTTTGGCCATTTCAATCATCTTGTCAATATCTTTTTCTTCTTTTACACTTTAAATCCGAAATGAACCTTTGTATTCTCTTTGAAGACTAACCTTCAGTTGTGGGACTTAGTTAAAAGACTCTTTTTGACTAAATCAGCGTGTTTCTGATCAAGAACTGAAATTTCATAGGCTTTGTCTTTAACACCATCAAGTTTAATTCCAATGTCTTTTAAAGTAATAGTCCTAGAGTTTTCATTTAACTTTGTTTGAGAATCTCTTAATCAATTGTCCGGTATTAAAGCTTTGTATTCTCAAAACTCATTCTGTTTGTTCTGAGTGCAATCAGCAAACTATCCCCGACAACTAATAGCCTCCCTAGAGCACTATTGTTTCATCAAGGTTCTCCCTAGTTTTGCAACTTTTCAATTCTTGAGTCAATTAATGCGTTTGCTTTCTTTAATTGCTTAAATTCGTTTTGTTTTCCTCCGTTTTCCAGAGTTAAAATTTGCAATTAATTAGCAAGCGCATCACGACATCAAACATTTCTACACATTTGATCAAACCTGATTATCACTTAGTACATATTTTTGATTGAATCTGGAGTGACTTTGATATCACCCTTCTCCAAAACATATGTTCGTTAATGGAATTCTGGGTTGCTTAGAATGTCGTCTTTCACATTGTCATAAACAATTACTTTAATCATGTTTTTGTACTGTTCCAATGGTGACCAGTAGAACTGGATTCTTCAGGTGAGACCCTGTATCTTGCATGTAGCGTATTGCGGTTCCAATCATGTTCATCAATCTCTTTCATCCGTGTCCTCTAGTCAATTAGCTTGCCTACAGCTTGCAGAGAACAATTTGTTCAGCTTGGTTTGCACATAATCTTTTCCTTGTGATACGCGTGTCTTTTTACGCTTCTGGCTTCCTGCATTCCTTTGTATAGTTGCCATATCCTTTACAGTTTAAAGCTGGTATCCAGTCTTGTTGCACTATCCTGATGACCTACTATTTTCCTAGCCCCTGCAACTGTCATTTGTAATTTGATTCCCAACTGCCTTGACTGATGTCTTTGTTATACCTTGGTGTGGGATCTTCAGTCTTGTTCCTGGAGTATGAAGAAGTTCGAGTTGTTGTTGTAGGTTTGTAGAGCATTCTTAAATACTTTGCATGAGTGCAAATTCTTTTGCATTTCTTGTTCCTCTTGGCTTGTTCAGGATCACTGTCTTCATCAGAAACTTAAAAACCGACTAGGATTGTGGGGTGTAATTGGTTTGGTGATCCTTTGCATTTGTGTTGGTAGATGAACTTCTTTCTTGTAGGAAGATGATGTATGCTTATGATCTTTGAGTTTTGGTTGTTATAGTAATTATCTGAATATGGTTTGAGCACGCGCATTGGAGTGCTAACTGGATTTGAACTTTTGGCTTCTTCTAATCTAGCTCGGATATCATTAAACATTAGTTGATACTGCTTCAGAATGTCAAACAGTCTGTGATATGAGACGATGTCTATCTTTTCTGATTGTTGACAATCGTCACAATTCATGACATTTGGTTGAAGTTGTTGAAGAAATTGAAATTCACTTCGCATTGTTGTTACAAAAAAAAATTGCTTGTTGTTCCTTGTCAACTCATTCATCAAATTTGTTAAAACAGTGAGTTATTCGACTCTAATGGATTCTCCAGCTCGAGAAGTAAACTTCCAAATTCCCAGAACAAATTGGTATTTACATTTTTGTAGTTCAACGTCACCCTGATGTAGCCTTTCAATGGCTATCACATTTATTTGCTGATGTTGCAAGCATAACAGTTGAGTAGTATGTATCTCAATACGGTTAAAGCTAAGAAAATTGCTCTTCCTTTTTAGATGAAATTGTCTCTCTTGTTCTCTGGAGTCATGTTCAATATTGTTTCGACTGATGTATGTTGTGGAACTGCAGGACGACCTTCCGCTGCCTCAACAAGCTTGAACTTGTACAGTGGTTGGCACGTTGGGTGAACCATTAGTATGCTCATTTTCAGTCGGCCACATTTGGATTTTGTCAATTTACAGTAGAAAACGTGATCTCCATTGTGAATATTTCATGATCCAAGCATTGGTGGTCGATCTTTCGAACCAGCTGCCATGATATTATTGTGCATTTGGCTATCTGTTGAGGATGTGTTAACTGGAGTAGACATGATGAATGAATAGTTATGAATTATGAAGTGTGAAAGATTTTGTTGGATCTTAAGTGGATGTGATTGTTGTTGTGGATTGAAATCAATTAACGTTCACGGGATTGATTAAAACCGAGAAAAGAATTGTATCTTTCGTGGGATTTTACAAAATCAAGAAGAAACCGTAAAACAAAATTAATTGATGTCTGAAATCATTGCTTGTTGTTGAAGAACTTGAAATTTTGTTATCGATTGTTTGAGCGAAACGATGAACGGGAGAATTTCTATACAACGAAAAGGGCTAAAATTGAAATTTGAAAACTAAAATGTAAAACTAAAAAAATCAATCAAAAAATTTAAGTTTAAAAGTGAAAAAAATGAAAAAGTTTAGTAAGTAAAAGGTTATATTTAATCTTGCTTAAATATACAAGGGTTAATAAGTAAACTTATTAAAATCTAAATGTTAAATATGATTATTGTTAGAGGTGAGAGGGCTTAAAGTGTAAATTTCGAATTATAATTAATAAAAAAGTTGTTTCCTCCTGTTTGCTTCTTTAAGATTTGAAAAGATAAAGAAAATGAACGTGATGTTCTTTTATCGTACGGATGAGGAACAGCTTATCGTCGGTGTAAAGCGAATAATCCGTTGATCGAAAACGATGAACATGTGACGTTGGTGTATGTTATGTCTCGCTCGGTTAACGTCACTCGAAACCGAAAAACGAAAAATTTGTTAAAACGTTTAAGTTTTTGTTTAGTGGTGATTTAGTTTTCGGTTTCAAGCTAGAAAAAAACGTTCGGTGTATAGAAGTATACTCGTTCGGTTCTTGAGATTTCGGTTCGTTCGTTGTCACCTTGGTTGTGGTTTCGTTTCGGCTCTAGTGGCAAGGTACTCGTTCGGTGGTCTTTGGAATGTTACTCGTTCGGTTCAAGTCGTGTTCCACTCGTTCGGTTCAAGAAGTTTCTAACTCGTTCGGTCCTTGATGAAAGTCATTCGATCGGTCCTTCTTGTGATACTCGTTCGGTGCTCTTTGAAATGTTACTCGTTCGGTCGACTAAGGGTGTTGGCTGGTTCGGTTCCGTCTTGGTTTGAACTCGTTCGGTTGATGAAGGCGTGAACTAGTTCGGTTCCCCTTAACAAAAACTACTAGATCGGTTCTCAAGGGTGTTTACTAGTTCGGTTGCTTTGGTCGTCTTTACGTCAACAGATAGCAACAAAAACCAATTTCCTTAAGAAACTATGAAGGGGACCAACAATAAGCAAATTTAGACACGTTTTAGAAACTCTAAATAATCTCCAATAAGCTAAAAACAGTTTAAGTTCAAATAAGCTAAACGAAAAAAAAGAACACGAGTAAAACCACTATGTATGAAAGAATTTGTGTGCGTGTTGTGTTAAAATCACATAAACCAACACATTCTTTTTGAGAAAAAAATTTGTTGTTAACTAGATGATGAGCCCATGAAAAGCATAAGCCCATTCAACGAAAGAGATTATGAGCCCAAATGATAGACGTAACACAAAAAGTATAACAAGTTAAGAGAAAAAAAATAAGCTAGAAATAAGCTATCCGAATAAGCTCACAAAAAAAATTCCACAATCAAACACAAAACCCACCCGTGGCTCGTGATACCAATTGTAGGAACCCGATCTTCAGTTTCACTTCATAATACGAACCACGAATCGAACCAAGAAACTAGAAAAGAGATAATGGTTTAGAGAGAGAAAGAAGAGAGAGAGATGAGAGAAAATGAAAAGATATTTTTAGAAATAATGAGAGAGATATTTTCTTAAAAGAAAATATCTATATATATACCCCTACACATTTAATGTGACGCCGTGGGAATTTAACTAGGATCGGGCTCGGGTTTTTGCTTGGGATTAACCCGTAACATATACTATATTAGTTTAACTATCGAAGCCCGATTCCCGTTAATATTCTATATACAACATTAAATATTAATTTGACGAGACTTAAATACATAATGAACGTACTTCTTTGTTCGAACTCATGAATTTTGTGGCTAAAATCAAATGTTATTGATTTGTATTTATATCGTTTGTTCCTTTATGAACGAAAGGATATCAAAGACATAATCAAAACATTATTGTTAGACTCAAAATACTTGAGCTCGATATCATGAAGTTCGTTCCATTATGTATTTAAGTCTGCGTCAATTAATTAGTTAATGTTGTAATAGAAGACATCGGGAATCGGGCTAGATCAGTTAAACTCTTTATTGTTGTTTGGGTTTTAATCCCTAAGCAAAACCCTGAGCCGTAGGTCCTAGTTAAATATCCAACGCGTACAATTAAAATGTGTAGGGGTGTTTATATAGATCATTTTCTTTAAGAAACTATTCTCTCTCGTTATTTCTCAAAAATATCCTTTTCGATTTTCTCTCATTCTTCCTCTTATTTCTCTTCTAAAATTATCTCATTTTCTGTTTCTTGGTTCGTGGTGTTGTAATATGAGGTGACAGGTGTATATCGGGATCCTACAATTGGTATCACGAGCCACGGGTGGGTTTTGTGTTTGATTGTGGAAATTTTTTTGTGAGCTTATTCGGATAGCTTATTTCTAGCTTATTTTTTTTCTCTTAACTTGTTATACTTTTTGTGTCTATCGATCTATACTTTTGGGATCATAATCTCTTATACTCGTGGATATGGGACCCTTTTATGCTTTTCATGAGGCTCATAATATAGTAACAACAAAATTTTTTTTCTCACAATACTGTTGGTTATGTGATTTTAACACAAACAACGCACACAAATTCTTTTCATAACTTAGTGGTTTTAACTAGTGTTTTTCTGTTTCTTGTTTTTATTCGTTTTAGCATTATTTTGAATCGTAAACTGTTTTGAGCTAATTGGATGGCTTATTTTCGAGTTTCTAAAACGTCGTCTAATTTGTTGTTGTTGGTAACCTTCAGAGCTTCATAAGGAAATTGGTTTTTGTTGCTATAGTTGGAGTAAAGTCGACCAAAGCAGCGAACTAGTACAACACACTGAGAAACGATCTTATTAGTTTCGTTAGGGTAATCCGAACCTAGTTCCACGCCTTCTTAACGTTAACGAGTTCATAAACCATAGACGAAGCCGAACCAAGCCTACACCCAGTAGTTCGTTATTCTTAATCCGAACGAGTAACATTTTATTTAAAGAGCACGAACGAGTATCAAAGAAGGACCGATCGATGACTTTCATCACGGAACTATAGAACCGAACGAGTTTGAAACTTCTTGAACACGAACGTGTGGGGATCCGACTTGAAACGAATAACGAGTAACATTCCAAAGACCAATCGATACGAGTGCATTGCCTCTAGAGCCGGTACGAACCAAAATCCTTGTGACAACTGAACGAACTCGAAATCTGAATGGAAACGATCGTGGTATACTCTTCGTTGCAACGGAACGAGTTTTTTTCTAGCTTGAACGAAACTAAATCACCCACGAGAAAGAAAACTTAACGCTTTTACAAGAATTTTGGTTTTTTCGGTTTCGGAGTGTGTTAACCGACGAGAATATGAACTTACACCATCGTGCTAATTCATCGTATGGTTCAACGTTACGTTATATTCGCTTTACACCGTCCGATAAACTGTCTCATTCACGTACGATTAAAGAAACACACGTTGCATCTTCTTTAACTTTTCAAAGCTTAGAAGAAGCAACAGGGGGAATAACACGCGTTTTTTTTTTATTTAATTATATTCGAATTTTTACACTTTTTAGCTCCCTAACTTCTAAACAATAATCATATTTAACATTTAGATTTTAATTAGTTTACTATTAACCCTTTGTTTTTTAAGCAAGATTAAATATAACCTTTTACTTTCAAACTTTTTCATTTTTTTTCACTTTTAAACTTTTAATTTTTGTTATTTTTTAGTTTTACATTTTAGTTTTCAAAATTTTCAATTTTAGCCCTTTCGTTGTAAGAAATTTCCCTGTTCAACATTTTTAGCTCACAAATCGTTAACAAAAGCTTAAGTTCTTCAACGACAACAACGATTTCAACATCAATTAATTTTTGTTTTACGGTTTCTTCTTGATTTTGTAAAATCCCGCGAAAGATACGATTCTTTTCTCGGTTTTAATCAATCCCGTGAACGTTAATTGATTTCAATCCACAACAACAATCACATCCACTTAAGATCCAACAAAATCTTTCACACTTCATAATTGATAGCCATTCATTCATCATGTCTACTCCAGTCAACACATCCTCAACAGATAGTCAAATGCACAATAATATCATGGCAGCTGGTTCGAAAGATCGACCACCAATGCTTGGACCAGGAAGATATTCACAATGGAGATCACGTTTTCTATGGTACATTGACACAAAACCAAATGGTGGCGGATCTGAATAGCGCATACTAAGTGGTCCCTAGTGCCAACAAATGTCAAGTTCTTGCTGTTGAAAGCAGCGGAAGGTAGTCCTGCAGTTCAAAACATCATCAGTCGAAACAATAGTGAAAACTGACTCCATGAGAAAAAGAACATTTCAGTCTATAAAGGAAGCTTTTTCTTGCTGTTACCGGTATTGAGATGGTAAATATACTCATTGTTGATCTTGCAAAAGATATGAAATGTGGATAGCCCATTGAAAGGCTACATCAGGGTGAATCGTTGAAGTTAAAGATGTGAAGACAATTTGTTATTGGGAATTTGGGAAGTTTATTCTCGAGATGGAGAAGCATAGAGTCGTATTAATCGGTTTTACTAATTGATTGAATGATGTTGACAAGGAACAATTGAAGTTCAACAATGCAAGTGAATGTGATAATTTCTTAACAATAACTTCAACTAATGTTCAGATTTGTGACGATTGTCAAGCTATCAGAAAAGTAGACATCGTCTATTTCAAGATGTTTGACATTCTGGAGCAGTTTTTCAATAGATGTTAATGATATCCGTGCTGAGAGAATAGCCATAGTGCAATCCATTAGATCTTTGCGGCATGCTCAACCATATTCAGATAATTTCATATCAAGCACCTAATCCTCAAGATCAAAGCGCAACAATTTCATTTAACAAGACAGTGGATCTACCGACACAAAGGCAAGAGATCACCAAACAAATGTACACCTCAATCTGCGTCGGTTTTAGTCTTTCTGATGAAGACAGTGATCATGAACAAGCTCAGAGGAACAGAAAGCAAATGAATTTGGCACTACTTGCAAAGTATTTTAAGAAGCTATAAAACCTACAACAAAACCTTGAACTTCTTCAACTAGGAACAAGACTGAAGATTCTCACCAAGGTATAACATATGACAATCAGTCAAGGCAGTTTGGGAATCAATAAGGACAAATACAGTTTGCTGGGGTAGGGAAATAGTAGGCAGTCAAGTAGTGCAAAAGACTGTGATACAATGCTTTAATGTAAGGGATTTGGGCATAGCAAAGGAATGCAGGAAGCCAAAGGGGTTAAAGGACTACGCGTATAACAAGGAAAAGATGATGTGACAAAAGCTGAACAAGGTGTTCTCTGAGTGAGCAAGCATAATTGATAGAGGACACGGAATGAGAGATTGATGAACATGAAATTGGAAGCGCATTAAGCTTCATGGCAACAAAGTTTCAGTGCACGGTCTCATCCTGAAGTAATCCAGTGTTATATGGGGAGCCTTGGAAAGGTACAAAAACATGATGAAAGTAATGTTATGACATTGTGAGAGACATTTGAGCTAACTGAATCCATTAACGACACTATACTTGTTTTGTGGAGAAGGGTGATAGCAATGTCATATGATTATCAAATAATATGTACTAATGATAATCAGAGTTGATCAAAATGTGTAGTTGGTGTTGTTGAGACGTGGATGCCTTGCTAATTTAATTGCTAATTTAACTCTGGTCGGTGGAAACAAAACGAATTTTAAAGAATTAAAGACAAAGCAAACGCATTATTTGACTCATGAATTGGAAAAAGTGCATAAACTAACTAGATGAAAACCAATAGTGTTAGGGGAGGCTATTTAGTTGTCGGGTATAGTTGTCTGATTGCACATTCAGAAAACAAACAGAATGAGTTGAGAAAGTACAAAGACTTTAATGTGTGAGACATATTGATAATGAGATTCTTCAAAAAGTTAATTGAAACTCCTAGACTATTAGCTTTAAAAAGAAATTGGAATTAAAGAAGGTTTAAAAGACAAAAGCTATTGAAATTTCAGATCTTGAATCAGAATCACGATGATTTAGTCAAAAAGTGCTCTTTTAACTAAGTCACAACTGGACGGGTTATCTCAATGAGAATACAAAGGTCAATTTCGGTTTAATGGTTAATGAAGAAAAAGATATTTACAAGATGATGAAATGACAAAAACAGTTCAAGTTTTTGAACGAATTTGTTTTTTTATTTATCTTGTAATCATGTAATTCAGACCATTCAATATGTTAGGAACTAAATGCGCGACATATAAATGACAGGATAACCTTTGCATTCAGGTACTAAAAAAAGTATCAATTGAAAAGCCTGTTTGTATGAGATCCATTGATAATTCTGATTATGCAAAACATATTTCCCCTACAAGGGAATGAGACCATGACTCTTGACAATGAGAGTAAGATCAAAATTGAATAAGACAAAGGAAACCATATCGATTAC
Organism: Tanacetum coccineum; assembly: GCA_026074375.1. Lineage (NCBI taxonomy): Eukaryota > Viridiplantae > Streptophyta > Magnoliopsida > Asterales > Asteraceae > Tanacetum > Tanacetum coccineum. The sequence continues at coordinate 29,810 of BQNB010020539.1, forward strand.
ACTATCAGAATTGGTCCTGTATGGAAATTTTTAAGGGACATCACTTGGTAGTATCTTTATTGTTGGAAATGCGCAAAAGATGTTAGGAAGATCAATGTGGACGAAACCATTTATTAGAAACAAACCAAACATTGCGAAGAAATGTTGTCTTTCTACCCGTTTCAAAATCATTAGTAAAAGTTGATAAGTTTTTAACGAAATGACATTCAAACATCAATCAATTAGGGAAATTGTTGATTCAAACTTGGTTTAAACATATAGTGATTTTTTTGGGTGCAACTCGCTTATGTTATGGAACTTTGATAAAAAACTTATTAAATGCCTCTTCCATAAAAGTCAAAATGATAGTTTTCGCTTTATTGACATGAACTTAAAATCGAAATGCGAGATTATGGTAGTTAAAATTCCCATTGAAAACGAGGTTGCCGAACTTGAATTGAAAGGCTGATTTTTCAAATTTTGTATGATCTTCTTTTGAAGAGGTTGTGTGTCTAAGAGGTTAAAATGTTCATATTTGCATTCGTGTCTGAATTAAATGCTCATATGATATTGAAATGCCCATGTATCTTAATAAAGTTAAAGCTTGTGAATGTCTTTCACAAAAGCTGTCAAAACAAATGTATCTGTAATAACGAGAGTTCTCTAATAAGCTTTTTTAACAGAGTTGTGCTTACTGGAAAAAAACACGATTTCTTTGAACTTTTCTTTAAACATTGAATAAAGATAAAGATGAAAACACCCCAGCTTGCAAAGAAAATGCTTCACAAATGTATTTCGAACAAGAACGCTGGAACAATACCCATGTATCAAGATTTGAAAGCTAAATGCTAAGACAAGAACACTGGTGCATACAATGAGTTAAGAAAACTCATGTCTGGTAACAAAAGGAAAGTATTGTGGGAAACTAAGTTTGATTAAACCATCTGTTGTTCGACAACCAAATTGCTCAACGGATTCCAAAACCATCAGTTTTAGGAAACTGCCTCTTTTTAAATTCTCTGAAATTGAGAAGTTTTAAACACATCAGTGTTAATAAAAAACTAATGCGTGTATGGTTTATTAACAGTCATAAAGACAGATTTGCCTCGGAATAGAAGCCAAGCGGTTCAAAACACAAATGTGCTTAAACCAGGAATGTATAGATTGATCCACTACAACACAAATAGAACACCACAGTTTCCTCATTGCTTCTAGGAATATAATGCACACATGTCTACATCTTAAGGAGTAATTCACACTTATAGTGTTAGCATTCCACAGCGTAAGTAGCTATCAAGTTAATAGATAAGGTCGTGCAAACAATAGTCAAGTATAGTTATAAAGGAGAGGAAGTAGCAAGACCATCATAGGATTTTTTTTAGTATTTTATAAGAAAAACAAAGTTGTAATGCATGTAAGACAGTTCAAACTCTCAGAACTTCGATTGTAATGACTGTTTGTGCTGAATGTTGGACATGTGTGTTTATCTTAACTCAGACATAGCTTGTGTTTCTCGATCTTGAAAGACAGTGAAGCTAGAACAAGAAGCCTAATGTAGTGCTATTAGTGCTAGTAACCAATGAGAAAAGCGAACAAATCTGTTGCTACTACCCCATATGAAAAACAGTTGCATCAGATACACTATTTCAGAAATCCATGAGTTACTATAAGGAGGTTTTTGGATACTAATTAGGATGGAACATGGTGGATATTATAGAGATGTCCAATAAGGTTATACATGGACACAAAAGCCACTTAGGACCAAAAAGATATGGTGCCTAAGGTTAGGAAAGATGATGCCTTCAAACAAGTAGTAGGTCCCACTATAGACATTGTATCTAGGTAAACTATGTCTGAAGATATCAAATTCCTTAGGTCCAATTTGTCCATTGTTCATCGTCATCAAATCTCTTTGCAGATTGACAAAAAACTCATCCTTTTAAAAATTAAATAAAAGTACTAATTCCCCCATACAAAAACACATTGTTGACTTTGGATGCTCTAAAGCACATGAGGGCAATCTCAAGCTGGTTATGTAAGTTTGTGGAGAAATTTCTTGGGTACTGTACATTTTGGAAATGATCAGTTTGTCCAACCAATTCTTGGTTATGGAGATTTGGATTCAAGGGAATGTCACGATATAAAGGGTTTACTTAGTCGAAGGCCTCAATCACAATCTTTTCTCGGTTGGTCAATTCTGTGATGTGATTTGGAGGGTTGCTTTCAGGAAATCTACTTTGTTTTGTGAGAGATCTTCAGGGAAACGATTTAATATCTGGGTAGTCATGGTTTTGCTATGATCTTACAAATTCTCTTCAAGAAACAACTTCATCAACTTCTATCTGTTTCATGGCTAAAGCTTCTACAACTCAACATGGTATGGCATGAAGGCCTTTTCATCTTAACTTTGATTACACCACTTTTCTTATATGAAAGAGGTTGTGAGTGGCTTACCTAAGTTGTAAATTGTCAAGATCAACTTTGTTCGTTCTTGTGAAATGTGTAGTAAAGCAAAAAGATGTTCATTCAAGACAAATGAGTTCCTAGTTCAAGGAAGGCTATATTTACTTAACTCAATGGACTTGTTGTGGTTAATATGCGTTGCAAGATAAAGGAGAAGAAAGTATATTCTTGTGATTGTTTGAGACTATTCAAGATACACTTGGACTCTTTTTTCTACGACTCAAAGAATGAAAGCACCAGAAGTTCTCAAAGTCTTTCTCACTCCTGTATGATTCAATGCAATCTTTCTAGATCATGTTCGTTTACTGTTCGTATGAAGAGGCTCGGAAATTTTGAACAAGGTCACCTCCATGCTTATTTCAAAGAGAAGTCATTCATTGTAACATCAAACTTCCACTTCTCGAAAACCGTGAACATGATCTGGCTTTGTCGAAAGACGGCACCTTACTCTTGTTGAGGCTGCTCGAACGATGCTTTAGCTTCTAAGCTTCCATGTATCATTCTGGCTTGAAGCAGTATGCATACGCATGCTATACTCAGAAAAAGAACACATCATCTATCCACTCAGGAAAGACTGGCAATTACATCATAATTGACAGGAAACCTTCTATAAATATCTTCAATCTTTGGTATCATTTGTTACATAAACTAGAGTGGGGAAATATACTGGATAAGATGAAGAAAAAGTGGAATCTATGGGTCATGGTGGGATATTCTTACTCATTCGAAGGCGATAATGTGTTTTAATAAACAAGAGAACCACGCTTAATAGTTGAGTCATTTTCTATAAGTTGATGAAATCAAAGAAATGATGTTGATACAAAAGTTCAGACCTCGACCACTACGGTCAAGAGACGTCTGTTGAAAAATGTCTCTTTAGGCCTCGTTCCTCAGGTAAAAGGCGTCAGATTTCTGACAACGTTGCACCGTGCCCCCAAGACAAGGAGTGTTCTACAGCACGAGAAGCAGATTCGTCACTATCAGGGTTGGAATTTCTCTCTCAGTCTTTCTTGAAGAATTATTACCAATCCAATACCACGATAAAGATGGAGGAAAACAAACAATGATTCAAGCTGCCGAATGCATCATTTCAAGAAGCTGAATTTGTCAATCCTTTTTGTACACCCGGGTACATATGAAATTGGTTGAGTCTTCCCTCACGCAACATGGATAATACCGATGTGCATTCATTTCAACCACAAAGCTTGATTTCGATGGACCAGAGATCATCATTATAACAAGTTCGTGGAAATCCAACATGCCCAGTTCAAACAAGACGACAGCTTGCCAAAGATCATGAAATGTGTTATGTTCGCGATCAGGTGAGTATTGTTGAACCAAAAGGAACATTAAAGGAGGCAATTGTGTATTTGCTTGGATCGAAGCAATTGCGAGGATGAACATTATCTGTTCGACAAGACTAAAGTCTGCGGGAACTAGACCGACAAACCATTTGGCAAGGGGATGATTATAAAGTAAAGTGGTTATGGAAGAATAAGAAGGTGAGATCAAATCTGTAATTACGCACACAAAGCACGACTTGTTGCTAAAGTTATTGCTTCAGAAGAGGGTATTGATTTTGAAAATATTGCTCAGTTGCTCGCTTGGAAGCGTTCGGATTTTGTTGCCACGCAGCACACAAGTCTTTTCCAATCTATAGATGGACATGGAAAACGGCATTTTTCTGGAGTCCACTGATGAAGAGTTTACTGTTGTCAGCCGGTTTGGGCTTCATTGATCTCATATCAGATCCAGAAAAGTTACCTTCTAAGGAAAGCTTTGTCATGGATTAAAGTAAGCTCCAAGAGCATGAGTACGATGAGCTAATCACAAACTTCCTGATGTCATAAGGCTTTACAAAAAGGTACAATTGGACCCAACTTTATTCAAGATAAATACGGGTTAGGATATTCTATTGTGTAAGATTTAAGTTGAATGGAAATATTTTAGCGTCGACATATCCTAAATATTCAAAACGGATTTGAAAGTTAATGCACAATAGATTGGAAATGTCTTTATGGGGGTGATGAAATTTTCTTTTTAGGACTTTAAGATCCAACAGTCCCCAAAGGGTATTTTTATCAATCAGGGCAAGTACGCTTTAGAAATTTCGGGGAAAAGCATAATATATGAACAATTGTCACTCCATTGGTACACACATTGGCTACTAAAACCCAAATTGATGTAGTAATTTGATGTGAAGGACCGTAGTTAGACAATCTGATTTATCGTAGTAAAAACGGGACACTCATGTACCTTGACTTTAGCTAGACCAGACTTAGTGCAAGCAGTATGCTATTGTGTCACGTCATAAGCACGACCATCAAAAGCACCTAAGGAGGTTAATGATTCTTATTAAAGATCTAAAAGCGTTCCATAACATGGGACTGCTGGTTCAAGGATTTATTTTTTTTTTTTTTTTTTTTTGGCTTTGATACAGCATTTTCAGACGTGATCATGTCGGATGCCTTGATATCGGAAAAGCACTTCTGGAGGGATAAGTTCTTGGTGTTAACTTGTAAGCTGGATGTAAGAAACAAAATTGCACTGCAATGTCTTCAGCGGAGGCCAGAGTACGTCGGCATTATCTGCAAGTAGTGATCAGTAATGTGGGATGGAGGACACTAAGCTTCAAGTATTTGGATTCAATCAACCAAAATACGTTTTGTACATGCGACTCTCAGTCAGCATAGCAATATCATGCAACCCCGTACAACATTCGCAAACAAAGCACATCATATCGGTATCATTTAAAAGGAACAGGTTGTAAATGATATAATTGAATTTATTTTTGTCAAGATCTGATAACAATTAGCTGACATTTTGTTTAGAAAAGCCCTTCCTGAGGATCCGATTTAAGTATCTTGTAGAAGGATTGGTTATGAGATGTTTGACTCAAACTGATTGGAGGTTCTGTCAAATGAATGTTGATTATCATCATCAAACATACCATGTACATATTTTTGAGAAAACCAAAATACAAAAATATAAAACTGCAATAAAGAAAATACAAAATCAGAAAAACGAAAATTTCCCAAACAGATTCTTCTCGATTGTCTCTCGGAATCTGACTAAACATTCTACTTGCTTCAGAAATGTCGATTAACATTGACACGGGTGTGTAAATGAAGTTCGAGCGAGGTTGCACAATAGTTTCAAAACATGTCTTTTCTAATTTTCAAGATGGCTTATGTGCATAATGTACTAGACTTATCCGGACTTCAAATAAGGTAGGTTTATAACTTATCCTCCCAACGAGTAAATTAAAGTTTCTCGGTCTTGAGCTGTTCTTACATGACAATTCAATGTTTTTAGCTAAAAAAAAGACAGTGTACGTTTAAGTGCCGCTTACCCTTACGTTAGAAAGAGAAGTCTCTAAATCTGGTTTTTCAAAAGTTGAAACTACAATTTTTCAAGAACATTCTCGAAGACAAATTCATAATCTTTCAAAATTGGTGTTCAAACTCCATCCTTAAAGTGTTTTCAATAGACAACCAATTTTCAATTGGTCTATTCTTGAGGGGGGTTTTCGAAAAACCAAAGTTTCAATGCGTTCTGTTCTTGGATAATCAACCCCAACGACAAGTATTGTGCTATTCAAAAACATTATTCAAATGTTCAAACATCATGCTGATAATATTTTCTCCCACAGATTTATTTTTAAGACATATTTATCACAAGGTATTTTAAAATACTAAAGTGTTTATTATTTAAAATAAGGAGGAGTAAAAGTTAATATAAAAATATCGATTTCTATCGACTCAATGTGCTGTACAGTAAGAAAAGGTTTTTATGGTTCGATCTTTATTAAACCCAAATACATCATAATTCATCGCCGATTTCTGAAGTTCATCAGGTGATTAGGTTAGGAATCAATCTTATGATTCACCAGAACCGGAATTGTTGATGATACCCAGGATAATCCCAAAGCTTAGATTATAGCTAGTCTTAGGTATGATTGGAGATGAATGTATTTTGGGAATCAATGGCCGACTTAGATTGATCTAAAACTGGAACAATCACAACAAGGTGCTGAGTAATGGACGTTCTGGTAAGCATTGAAGGTGTTGAAGAATGCAAAAAGAAATGTCAGGATAAAGGGTTGTAAAGAAATAGAAGCCCTCCACAATACTTTAAGGCAGAAAACCGCGGTCAAATTATTGCTGTCAGAATCACATGTTGATTGCTGACATTGAAGACGACATCATGGACCTAGTGATGCAATGCACAACCCTTCCTAGCCATTCGAGTTTCTCTTAAAAAAAACTTGTCTCATTTTTCACGGAGATACACACGTTATCTATTAACATCTCATTCCGAGATCGTTGATTTTGAAATAGGTTGCAATATGCTTAGCCTCCGGAAGTACCTTAAAATCCAAAATGACTAAACGAGTTAGAGCCAAGAGATAAATTCAATATCTGTTAGGATCTCATTCCATTTCAAACACTTGCTTGAACATCATCAGGTACAAGCAGTAATCAAGAGTTCTTCGCTATTATCATTGTGATATTTTGCCAGAACATCCGTGTGATACTAATGTTTTCACAATGAAGTTGGATTCCTGTTTGAGCCAGCATCAAATCAAGCTCTTGGATGGGACTTGCGAATTCTATATGAATAAACTTGTGTCAACTGGATATCGATTTGGTAGTAAATGAATGACGGTGATGAATTTTGTATAAAAGATCAAAACTCCGACTGTGGTTGCAAAAATCGTTTTACAAGTAACAGTCGTTTGATTTTCTCAATCAATTTTCTTGTTTATCACTACGTAAACTGCAGGTTTAAACGCGTAGTGATTAGTATCTCAATCAACAATAGTCGATTCATTACCTCATGTTCTATGCTCATTCTACAAAGACAATCTATCAAGAATGCTCAAGATTTAAAGACAAAGCTTCCGTTAACTTGATTAAAAGCTTTCAAGATAATGCAAAAGTTATGAGCATGTTGTGTCAAAGACACAAGTCGAAGATGGCATAAGACGATAAAGCATGACAAAAGGCTCAAGTCTAGACGCAAAGCATGAAGGAACAGTTTACAACAAAGAACAAAGAGTAAGGACAAAGACCACATGAGCTTATCGACAAAAGCAATTCTCATTATCTCTTGAAAGGAGTGTCATATTGAACTTATTTGGGGGCAGATGGTTAGCTCTAAATTATTGAGTCGACATGAAGTTCGTTCATTTATGTATTTAAGTCGTTCGGTCAATTAATTAGTTATGTTGTAATTAGAATATTATCGGGATATCGGGGCTCGATAGTTAAACTAATATTTGTAATGTTTCGGGTTTAATTCCCAAGCAAATCGAGCCCGATGTCCTAGTTAAATTATCCACGCGTCACCATTAAATGTGTAGGAAGGTATATTATTGTTATTTTATTCTAGAAAATATCTCTCTCATTATTTCTAACAACTATCCTTTTCATTTTTCTCTCATCTCTCTACTCTTTTTTTTGTCTCCTCTTAAACCATTATATCTTTTCTAGTTTATTGGTTCGATCGTGTTCCCATAATTTGAAGTGGAAAGTGTTAGGATCGGGATCCGACAATTTATATTTTCAATAAAACAATGGCTTAATACCTAAAGGTATAGCCGATAGTCATTGTTAACAACTTTACGGTGAAATCATAGAATGAACGATTAAAAAACTTATAACGCTACGAACGCTGTATTATAGTGAGTGTAGATTTACAAGATTTTTCCCATGGTTTGGACCCGTTCGCAATGCCTTTTACTCCTCTTCTTTTCTTTGTCGCATACTGTGCTCGAATGGAATATTACATGGGACGAATTGTCTATTATACATACTACTAATCCCCGTTACATGTGACGACAAAATACCTGTAGTCTTTTGGTGGGCTCTTTTTGGCCCAACTGTCTGGTCCGATTTTCTAGCCCGTGATGTTTTTTAGTTCCCTTTTAGAGCAAAGGGTGTAGTGGCGAGGGGCCTTCGCCACGGCTGAGGTGGCACTTCGCCGTGCCTCGCCGGGGTTCTCCGCCACATCGCCCCCCCTCTTCGTCCGACCTTTTGCCACAAAACGAACACAATTGCCGTTTGAAAATGACCACTCCCAAATCTATCCGTTGAATTAACGGTTTTAAATTTTTTTATTATTAAAATTATTTTTTTTATCTACTATATTCAATATTTTTATTTTAAACACACACAAATAACTTCAATCTGCATTTTTATAAAAATGCGTGACTCAAGTTTTCCGTTCGTCTGATTCTCGACGACATAGCTGGAGTACGAAAATGATAATGGAGAATTAACAACTCAAGATTCAAGTGATAGTTGAAGCTGTTCGAATGAGTTAAAGATACATCATCGTGAACGTGATGTCGCTGAAGAAAGTTTAATGGCGGATTATTTTGGTCCACTACCCAAATATCCGGCGGGAGTATTTTAGAGATACGATATGCATGAACGAGGAACTATTTTAGAAAATCGTTCAAAGCGTATGAAAAAATTACACATTCAAAATGTTAATTCTCTTACCAAGCATTTTTAGTTTTTTACTATTCGATATGATTGCACGGGTTTAAAAAGTTTTAGTGTCATTATGAAATGCACATCCGCCATACGCCAATTGGCGTACGGCACAACACTGGATGCATTAGATGAGTACATGTAAATGGGGGAACATTGCGCACGCGATTGTCTAAATTATTATTGTATGTGCATTATGGATTTGTATCAGCCCGAGTTTTTAAGAAAACCTACGTTAGCTGATATTCAAAACTTATACGCCGCACATAATAGGATTCATGGGTTCCCAGGAATGCTTGGTAGTATTGATTGTATGCATTGGGAATGGGTTAATTGTTCGAAATTATGGCACGGCCAATATGGGAGAGGTGATAAAAAATACCCAACCATCATACTAGAAGCTGTTGCATCATACGATTTGTGGATTTGGCATGCATTTTTCGGGGTTGCAGGTGCCAATAATGATATAACTGTTCTGCATCATTCCTCATTGTTCGACGACCTTTTGGCTGACAACGAACCAGTGGCACCATATGTTATAAACGGGCAACCATTTGATAAAGGGTACTACCTTGCAAATGGTATTTACCCTCAATGGTCAACGTTTGTCAAATCATTCACTGTTCCACGCGATGAAAAAAACGCTCTGTTTAAACGGCGTCAAGAAATTGCCCGGAAAGATGTTAAAAGGGCATTTGGTGTCCTACAAGGACGATGGCGTATTATTGCTCAACCGGCGCGTGCTTGGACTGTGAACAAGCTACGAAGAATCATGTACACGTGCATCATATTGCATAACATGATTTTGAAAAATCAAAGGTATGCGATATCCGAAGCGGGTGAAATTTACATCTGTCCACAGCAAAATATATTAAGGACATGGGTCGAGCGATGTGCAATCCATCAGAGGAAAGCAAAAGAACTTCGAGATAAACAAACACATTCAAGGCTTCAACGGAGTCTCATTGAGCATGTCTGGGCACTACATCAACCATGAATTTCTATTTTCGTATTGTATTTTCTATTTCCGTATTTGTAATTTTATTTTAATGAAATGAATTTTAATTTGTGTGAAAAATAGAAAATAAAATAAAATTGTGAGTGGGTGGGGCCCAAATGAAAAGGAGAGAGAAATGCCATGAGTGAATGGGTGTTTTTGTGTGTTGTGTTGAAATGAGGTGACGCTGAGGTGACAGCAATGGTGCCCAAATGAAGAGGCTTTGCCTCTTCACTGTACCCTTTGCTCTAATGACTTTAGCTTGTATTTCATAAGCACATATTTTCTTGTCTATTTTTAGACTTGAGGGCTTATTTACGTTTATTATATTATAATAAATTTATATAAGCTAATAAGTCACAAAATAAGCAAAAAAAGTTCAAGCTTATAAAATATAAGCCGAAATCAAATGAGCTTATAACCCAACAAGCAAGCTGAAACAAACACCCCCTCTTTTAACATTTAAAGGTATCGCTCAAAAGACACCTTTTCTTGGGCTAAGGCCCAGGCAAATGAAGGAACTTGCAACCATGAACTCTAAAAATTTGAATCTACTTCTACATGTACTTTACCAAGAAGTATCATCTTTTTTTTTGAAGGAGATGCGTTCCTTTTCTTTTCTTGTTTTATTAAAAATTAATTGTATGCTGGTTTTTGCTCGTTACGTAGTAATTATTTATAAGGCTAAGAAATATGTGAGTCTATCAGAAGCACACACGCATACACAGAGGATACGTTTATTAATGTAATTAGTATATTTAGTATATTTATTAATTCTATTAATATGTTTTACGAAATGATTAATGATCGTTAATTATACCGTTAGTCGCTATAATTAACTAAAAGGCTTTAATTAATAAGTGATGGATTTATTAGTTTGAAATCCAAACCCGTGGGGTGTGGGATAAAGGAGCTGACCATGGAAGGATCTAGGAGGGGAGGTGGTTGTCGGTTTAGCAAAGTTGAGGAGGTGTTAGACTCAAACATGGAGAGCCAGTTTAGAGGCTATATAAACACACCTAAGCCTTGAAAAACACACACGACACATACAAACCTATAAATCCTATACGACACACAAAAAAGGCTGTCGCATGCAATAAACTTTCAGAACCATTCGAATGTTTTTTTCTATATACATGCATACGCATGCTATGTTATGCATGTAAACGTTTCATGCATGCAAACTCTATTATCCCTTTTCTTTATTAAACTGTGATCGGCAATAAAATCCTTTGAGGGTTTTCGATCGTGTTTTATCAAGAACACCAAACCCTAGTTGTTCGTGGTGTTTATTTGTGAAGCAAGCACTAACATCCTAACGTATCTCAGTGACGTATAGCGTGAGCAATCATTAGAGGTGGTTATTTTAAAGGTTGCAAGATTCAAAATCAAGTATATCAATAGTCTTAGTAATTCTATTGATTAAATGTAGTAAAATACGTGTTAATTTTATTGTTAATTCATACACATCAAACTAGATTCATCTACTACGTACTCGTAATAAATGGTTTAATAGATTTATAAAATAAAATCCCTAACACTTTCCGCTATATGCAATCAGGTGCGGAGGGAAGGGGTAGCAAGTGGGTGCTAGGCCCCCCTCAATGAGTCCATTTATATAATGTTTATTAAGCCCAATAACGAAATATATGAGTAATTTGTAAGGCTAGCCCCCCTCAAGTGACGTTGCAAACCGCCAAACCCATTCAAGTGATGTTACAAATAATATTTTCTGTTCCAAAATTAAAATCAAACAAGTCTACATATTTGGAGGTTCAGTCATCTCATGGTTAGTCATTAATATTGAGTACCAAGTCAATACAATTAAAGGTTAAGTCCATTAAATAGAAACGTACTTTCTAAAATTTACACTTCTAGTAAACACACTTGTTTCATTACCAATCTAGTAATTAAAACCGGCTACTTTTTGACAATTTAGTAAATATGACCGGTTGATTTTTCAAATAGATTTTTTTTAATTTCACTTAAAAATTTCACGCCACTAATTTATGCTAATTTTTCATATCATTTGGATTTAAACATATTTCTATTACATATTCTCTTACCTACCCTCTTTAGATCATCATCATCATCTTTATCAATCTTTTATATCTCAATAAGTTACACCCAAAAAGATATTTGATGGTAACATGAATTACGAGGTTCCATGCCAACTTTTCTCTCTAACTTGAAGTTTGTGCTTAGATCTAGTTTCAAACTTACTTGCCTACGGCCACCATCCCTTTTGGTGGATCAAAAGGCCCTAAACCTCACTTTTTTCATCAACATTTTTTCGGTGTACTTCATTTCTTTTGCATTTATACAATAAAACTCTTTGAGATCCTACAACATTAATAACATCTTCAAGTTCAACAATGGTTACATGTTTTTTCGGTCTTTAGCGGGTTTCAAGGTTCAGTTTATGCAGAGATGGTTTGCAAGGTTCAGAGGTGTTTTATGTTCGGTAAGAGGTCTTGTTGTGGTCCGGTAGTACATGGTGATTTGTAGTCATTGTGAAAGTGGTTTCGGGTCATTATGAAAGTGGTTGTGGGTCGTCATGAAGGTGATTTAGGGTCGTAAGGTAGTTAGTTGTTTAAGATTTCTGGATTTTCAATTTAGCGGCGAGGTTGAGGGTCGGATAGTGGCTAAGATAAGAGATCAGGTACGAGCATTTTGGTCGTGGTTTAGAATTTAGACGGTGTCTCGAGGTTCAAGTTATTGGTTTTTGAATCTCTGAATTTATTCATGAATCTTTGAATTTATTCATCCATTTATGAAAAAAAAAATGTTGTTGATGTTAAAAAAAGGGACCATGAATACTAGAAAGATGCTGAAACTTTCATCCCCGAGCGATTTGAATTTATATGAGTGTCTTCCATTTGGAGCTGGGAGAAGGATGCATCTCATTGTTCTCATCTATATTAGTTGGGGTTAAAATATTAGGGTTAATATATAAAATAATAAAAGCAAAGTATACAACCTGTCATATCACTAAAAAATAAAAATAATAAAAAAACGATAACGTGTCGGTCATATTCATATGTTAACCGGTTGTAACCGGTATCTTGTCAGCTTATTTCCTATAATGTTATAAATTTGAAAGTTTCGATTACTAGATTGGTAATAAAACAAGTGTGTTTACTAGAAGTATAAAATTTGAAAAGTACGTTTCTATTTAATGGACTTAACCCTACAATTAAATACTGTTATACTTATTTTCTACCAAACAATCACAATTAGTTTATAATGTTATGATTATTCATCTTCCTTTTAGCTTTTTTTAGTTTTGTTGAATATATGAACTCTTTCATGATTTTAATTCTATTATGTGATTTCAAAATTAAAGTTATGTGATTAAAACTTGCTTTATTAGAACTTTAGAAGTATCAATGTGGACAAACAAATAACAATGTTTTTAATTTTATATGCTTTTAATTCTATTATGTGATTTCAAAATTAAATTTATGTGATTAGAACTTTAGAAGTATCAGTATGGTACCTGTTGTTGTAGGAAAACTCCACCAAAGGTAGGTGTCTATCCCAAACTTTTCCAAAATCAATCACATAAGCACGCAGCATGTCCTCCAACGTTTAGATGGTTCTCTCACTCTGACCATCCGTCTGCTAAAGTGATAAGTCGTACTCATATCCAATTGAGTACCTAGAGCTTTGTTCAACGATTGCCAGAAATGAGATGTAAACTTACTATCTCGATCAAAAATAATCGAAACTGGCACACCATGTCTTGAGACTACTTCCTTCAAGTATTGTCTCGTCAACTTTTCCATCGAGTCGGTTTCCTTCATTGGTAAGAAATGAGCAGATTTCGTGATTCGGTCAATCATTACCCAAATTGCATCTTGGCCCGTCGACGTCTTTGGCAACTTTGTAACAAAATCCATTGTAATGTTCTCCCACTTCCATACTGGGATCACATGTTAAACTAACAAACCGGATGGTTTTTGGCATCCGGCCTTAACTTTTGCACAAGTCAGACACTTACTGACGTAGGTGGCAATCTCAGCTTTCATATTTGGCCACCAATACAGTTTCTTCAAGTCTTGGTACATCTTGTCCGATCCAGGAGGAGTCGAATACTTTAATTTATGCGACTCGTGCATAATCAGAGTCCTCAAGTCACCAAAACAGGGTATCCAACTTCTATTCCTCAAACATAACGTTCCATCAGCACGGGGCTTCAGATTCTTAATCATACCACCCAAATCTTCGGTTCCATAATTCTCTTCCTTTCTCGCCTCAACCTGAGCGTTTAAAATTTGCACAGGAAGGTTCAGACCAGTCGTCAATACCAAGGCTCGAACTTGTAGTGGCTTATTTCGTTCCTTTCGGCTTAAGGCATCCGCCACCATGTTCGCCTTTCCTGGATGATAACGAATTTCACAATCGTAGTCACTCAACAATTCCAACCATTTACGTTGTCTCATGTTCAACTCTTTCTGATCAAGAATATATTGCAAGCTCCTATGATCAGTGAACACAACGCACTTCGTGCCGTACAAATAATGTCTTTACATTTTGAGAGCAAACACCACTGCTTCAAGTTCTAATTCATGTGTTGTGTAATTCTTCTCGTGAATCTTGAGTTGGCGTGATGCGTAGGCTATGACTACCTCCTTTTGCGTTAGAACCGCGCCCAACCCTTTGCGAGAAGCATCACAATAAACCACGAAGTTTTCACTACCTTCGGTTAAAGCCAAGATCGGTGCACTACATAATTTTTGCTTCAACAGCTGAAATGCAGCTTCTGCCTTTTCATTCCAATCAAACTTCACGCTCAATAGAGTCAACTTCGTCATAGGTTTGGCAATTTTTGAGAAACCTTCGATAAATCGTCGGTAATAGCCGACAAGACCTAAAAATTGATGAATGTCTGTAGGAGTCTTGAGCGATGCCCAATCCTTGATTGAATCAATCTTATCGGGGTCCACGTGAATGCCTTCTCTATCAATCACGTGACCAAGAAATTGTACCTTCAACAGCCAAAATTCACACTTTGAAAACTTAACGTACAATTCTTTCTTCTTAAGCAACTCCAAAATTAACTTAAGATGTTCTGCAGGCTCTTCCTTGCTCTTGGAGTAGATCAAGATGTCATCGATAAAAACGATCATGAATTTATCTAAATAAGGTTTGCACACCCGATTCATCAAGTCCATGAATAATGTCGGTGCGTTAGTCAGTCCAAAGGGCATTACTTGGAACTCGTAGTGGCCATAGCGAGTCCTAAACGCCGTCTTTGAAATGTCCTCGTCATGAACTATGAGTTTGTGATAACCAGACCTCAGGTCGATCTTCGAGTAAACACTTGATCCTTGCAACTGATCAAATAAGTCGTCGATTCTCAGAAGTTGATATCGATTCTTCACAGTCAGCTTGTTCAGTTCACGGTAATCGATACACATCCGAAAAGATCTATCTTTTTTTTACAAATAAGACCAGGGCTTCCAGGGTGAGGAACTCGGTCTTATAAATCCTTTGTCAGACGGTTCTTGTAGTTGAGTAGACAATTCTTGCAGTTCAGACGGTGCTAATCTATACGGGGCTCGTGCCACAGGAGCAGCACCTGGGACTAAGTCGATTTGAAATTCAACTTGTCGTGTTGGTGGTAATCCAGGAAAATCATCTGGAATGTCTTGTACAGTCGGCACATCCTCAAGTCGCTTTTCCTCTGACTTGTCTTTGGTTTCCTTCCTCATAACTTCTGCCAGAAAAACTAGGAAACCTTTCTTAATATATTTCTGAGTCTTAGTACACGATATAATGCTCAACTTCGACTTCCTTCCTTTGCCATTTCTATCACCTTGAACTATCAAAACTTCATCTCCATAGGGAATTCGCACAATATTTCATCACACACGATCAGCGCATGATGGTTCGCTAACCAATCCATGCCGATGATGACGTCAAAACTACCAAGTTCTACTGGCATTAGGTCAATATTGAATGGGTGACCTAAAAATCCTAACGTACAGCCTCTAAGTACGGTATTAGTTTCAAAAACTCTCATGTCGGCTAATTCGACAGCATAGCTAAGGTCTAAAGTGTCGAGGATTATATCAAGTAATGTACTAAAAGTAGTCGACACAAAACTTTGATCGGCACCCGAATCAAATAATACAGAAGCATAAAGGTTGTTGAGAAGAAACGTACCCGTGACGACGTTGGAGTCGGGGTTAGCGTCTCCTCCACCTAGCACATATGCTTTTCCTCTTGCTTCACCAATGCCACTCTTGTTTCTAGTTTTGTTTCCACGGTTTGGATCTTTCAGCTTTGGACAATCACTCCTGTAGTGTCCTTGCTTTCCACACTCGAAACAAGTTAAAACTCTTTGATTCACTACTTGACCCCTCTAATTAGAAGTAGTGAAATATGTGGCCTTACAGTCTCGGGTAAAATGTCCAACCTTGTTACACTTCCCACATCTCACAGTGCATGGCCCTTCATGATGAAATTTACACTTGTTGCAAAGAGGTACTGGTCCATTATACACTCTCCTTTTATTGTTGCCACCCGTGTATGCTCTTGCCACATTCTGTCCTCTAACATTCTGTCTTTTGAATGGTGGTTGCTGTCCACGGTTGTCCTTCTGGCTGTTATCGAACTTTATTTTGTTCTCAGCGTTTTTCACAACATAACCCTTCAACTTTTGGTCCATTAAGTTGTTAGCAATCCGAACGGCATCTTGTAGTCTTGTAGGTTCTGCAGCAATCACATTTCCCTGGATATTATCCGGGAGACCTCCAATAAACTTCTCAACTCGATCATCCTCTTCGGGAACCATCTTGGTGCACAACATGGTAAGCTCTTGGAATCTTTGAGTATAAGCAGCCAAATTGTTGTTCTTCACGGTCAAATTCTACAGTTCAGATTCCATCTTTTGAATTTCATTCCTTGGGCAGTACATTTCAGCCATTAACTTCATGAGCTCTCTCCATAACATGGCAAATGCAGCATCAGTTCCAATAGTCCTCTTATGTGAGTTCTACCAAGTTAGGGCACTGTTTAACAGTGTGCAAGTAACATACTTGACTTGGTATTTCTCTAGACAATTGCTGATGTGGAATATTGTTTCCATCTTCTCAAACCACCTTATCAACCCGACAACTCCTTCTGTTCCCTTGAAGTTAAGTGGTTGACACTTCATGAAATCTTGGTAAGTACATTCTCAAGCAACAGGCCTAGTACCTCTATCATTATCATTTGGATTTCCATTTCTACCATTTCCATTTCCACCATTTCCATTTCCACCATTCCATTTCCACCAGTTCTCATATCTTCTGACACAGCTACTAGCCGTTTAGTCTTGACTTTCAGCCATCGAAGAACATTGCAGCCTGGGTTGCCCTCATAACCTCCACGATTTCTTCCACTCTTCGGTTAACGAGTTCTTCGATTGCCTCCAGGGTCATACCAGAACGAGTGATAGTCATTGTTCTACCTCACAAGACATAGCACACGGTGAGGTTCGATATGCGATATAACCACTATAGATGGTAAATAAGATTTATAAAGTAAAATACAATAGAACATGTTTTGCCAGAATAAGTAAATAATCAATAAAGATGAACACGCGAGAGAATCAAAACAAGATTTTCATATCATAACAAATCTTCATAGTTGGTTATAATCAATCCCATAACAAGGATACTTGATTTATAATATTTCTATTATTAACATCTAGACCTAGCCATCAGTCTAATGTACTACTTAACCATGATACTACCTAACTAACGGAAAAATCCCAAACGTCTCTCAACAAGTGACTCCAACCTCCTAAGTCTCCTCCGAGTATCATCATGATCCCTACAAACCTGACGAAACTCCTCCTGAGAAAGTGCCATGTGACGACGAAGACTATCCACATGATCTCTCTCGATACACAACAAAGCTCGAACCCTCAGGTTCTCCCGTCTAGACTCCTAACCCTATCAACTAAACCAAATCTCTCTCTCTACTAGCCTTCAACTGACCAACCTCCAACTGTCTCTGAGCAGTCTCAAACTCTGTAATTCTATCAAGAGAAACCTCAGACATATAATGAGACCTATCATAAAGAGTACCCTCAAGATCAGGAGCATCTCCTCCAGTAGGCTCAGAAATATCACCAGTTGCCAAAGGATCTACAACAATCTCCATCGTGCCTCCCACATTGGCCTCTACCTCAAACTCCTCCTCGTCCTCCCTAATATCACTAGTAGCAACCTCAACATCCATACCTATACCATCCTCAGTATGAGCTCCAATACATAAAAGTCTCACTACATCATGGAGTCCTAACCAGGGGATCAACCAATCTAGGTGATGCAACTCTAGTCGATGGTCCTGAATGAGACTGACCTGATGAATGAACTGATGATGAATCTGATAATGAATCTGAAGATGAACCAGAAGAAGATGAGTCTGAAGTAAAATATGGTGAAGAATGACGATTCGAAGAATGATGAGATACCCATCTCCATGCAAGTCTACAAGCAGGAAAAGGTCCAACTCTCTTCCTCGCAGTCAACAACTTACGTGTCCTATTGAGGTGGGTGCGATAAGGTCGACCGGAGGGAATAGCCTCACCGGGTTGGACAAGAATCACTGGCCGTCAACAAATCCTGGGTGGGGCAACAACAGGTGCAAGTTGAAACTCAAATGATGGTGTAAGAGACTCATGCCTCTCGGGTCTCTGCACAGCAGGCTCGGACTCACTGTCTGCCTCCGAGTCATCAGAACATAAGAAGGGTGAAACCAATGGTAAGTATGGTGCTACAGGTAAAAATCCTCCGATGGATCAGAATCAGAAAAAGATGAATATACCACCAAATCGAGCACTCCAGTAGGTGAGATAACAGAAACTGCTCCCACCTCCGGGGCAACTATTAGATCAACAGGTGCAATAGGAACCTCAAGGATAACCGAGATAACAAGGATACTGGTAGGAATAGTGCCAAAGAGAATCACTCGTAGGGCATGAGAACCCACACTCTCCTCAGACGAATCCGACGAAATAGAAATAACAAGAGCTGCCATGACCTGCACAAGCAAGAGTTTATATAAATCCCCTTTATATCAAACCATGCAAAGTGCAAGCAATGCCGAGAAATAAAGTATGATGCAAAATATGATATGTAAAAATGATGTATAAAGTAATTATGGCAATATGATATATACTTTGCACACTGTGATGTGTATATATCTTATATATATATATATATATATATATATATATATATATATATATTATAATATATAACTTGTGTGTTGTGTGTGTGTTTGTGTGTGTGTGTGTGTGTGTGAGTGGTAATAATACGCTATTATTATTAGATATATATGTAAGCAGAAATAAGAAAACGTAGGATCACATACTAGTTATAGACCAGACCTAGATATACTACCTGGTTCGTCTATAAACATTTTGCTTGGGATACCAATCTGTCACACCTTCCAAACGGGCCTGACAGAAACACGTGTCCAGGGGGCATGACGACATAATATACATCACACAAGCACAAAGAACGACATCTAAAGTACATTTTAAAATCCACATATCGTTGCATTAATTAAAATAGTTAAAGTTTTACATAGATTCAAAGATAATATGCGGAAGCGATTAAAAGTTTTAAAGTTTGACAACGATGTTTATTTGGTAGATAACAATTCTTGAAAATAGGTCCAATGCAAGGCAACACCATAAAGCAAGCAAAGACATCCACAGCTAAGCACCTGAGAAAAACATGCTAAAACGTCAACATAAAGTTGGTGAATTCATAGGTTTGAATTTAGTAATAAGAGTGGACCACAAGTTCACAGTATGCACGTGACAGTAATAACATATACAACTTCACATAAAAAGTATTTACTGTTGCGCTAAGCTCATGACACCGAGGCTCAATTCGATGCAGCATATTATATGCCAAACAAGATATTAATTGCCCTAGAGGTATCTGACCAAGATCACCTAGTGAAATCCGATATGGTATATATCCGTTTGTTCGTGTCTCCCGAATCTAGTAAGCGCTACTTACCCGGATAGAGATAATTAGTCTCAATGGATCTATTTACAACATTCGCGCTCACTCAACCGGTCCTCCGGTCAATAAATTAACGGTTCATGATGGTTCGGGCATTAGTGGTCTATTCGTAACATAGGCAACACGTAATTAGGAAAAGACAACGTAAAGTAACTGTGTCCATAGTTTAAAAACAAGCAATGTTTCTCACCCCAGAGTAGTAAAGTAAAGATAGAAAAATGTGGGGCTATGAACTCACCTTTAGCAAATGGTGAGATAAATATCAATGAAGAGATATAATGCCAAGAGGTCCTACTTGAGACCTAAATCAATGACGCGTCTTAAAAAGACAGAAAGTATATGAAACTTGTACGAATCGTTTATAAGAGAAAAAGTCATCCATGAGTTTTTGTGCTTTGACTTAATTAACAAAACGTGACTAAATAAAATCATAGAGTTTTTCGTTAAGTTTCGGCGTTTAACCAAAAATTACCATTTTTAGTAAGTTTCTATTTTAGGAACGTTTTTAGTTTCGGGACGTTAATATCGTCCTCTATGTTTGCTTAATCCATATTTCCTTAAACGCACTAGATAATCATAAACGTTTAACTTCCAAGCCTATCTTGCTAAAATTCACCAAACTTACTATTTTTAGTAACCTTAACGTTTTTCCTAAAATATGTTAACGATGTTTTTAAATGATACTAATCAATATGTATGTGAAACTATATGTTTCGCTATTGTAAAAGCTCAAAACATCCTGAAAGCGTCCGAAAACTCATTTTACTATTCACATCAGCACCTATGTAAATTATTTTGCCGAAAAATATTTCAAGTTTCATTTGGCTATAACTTGGTTGTTTTAAGTCCGATTTTAGTGTACAATACATGAAAATATATCTACTCGAAACGAGCTCTCCAATAACTACTTTTACGCATAATGAAAACATTCCTAAGTCGACCAAAACCTCAAAACAATTTCGGATCAGAAACTATGTATTTCACAAACGCTTTCAAAAATCACACCAAACTTCACAATAGTGCGTAATCTAGCCTAATCTCTATTCACAACTAATCCACAACCAAATCACACCTAAAACTAACCTAATCCCTTCATTTCTATTGTTGCAACTCACTTTCAACTCACCTCACCAAGATCATAAAGTCATAAACATATTACTTTTATTTTTATAAAAGATGGCAAGATATTATTTCATTTCTTTTTGAAAAATCAACACAAACACCATAAGAATCATAGATCTATGCAAGAACATAAACATATGTAGAATGAAAGTAGAAATGAAAGTATAAGTTTCAAGATAAGCTTACAAATATAAAGAACAAGCTTAAGAAAACACAAGAATGAAGATAGAAGACTTGGATCTTGAAAAACCCCAAATAATAACCAAACCCTAATTTGTAGATCTTGGAGTAAACCCTTAAATCAATGAACCAATACTTCAAACCACCTTAGATGACCTTAGAAATGAACCTAGTATACTTGGATCTTGCTAGAAATCAAAGATATAGAAACCCTAAAAGGGGTGTTTGTTGCCGTGAGCTAAGAGAGGGAAAGAAGAGAGATGAGAAAATTTTGAGGCTATGAAATGAAAGTGAAACCCTATGTTGTGATATGAGTATGTATTTATAGGCCAAGCATTAGGGTTTTGAGCATTAGTCTTGGAGTATCAAGTGACCAACACACACCAAAGGGGTGTGTGTGTTTGGCAAAAGGGCAAGCCACAAGGACCATATGGTTCAATTTTTGGGACCATGGTTCAAGTATAACAAATCTTGGTTTGAATTTCCTAGTCAAAGCTTTGAAAATGTGTAAGTAAACATTTGTCTTGATCTTGGATGGTTAAGTGTGCATGAGATGGACTCCCTCATGTGTCACTTTCATACACATGCATGGGATTTTCAAAAAAAGATGCCTTTGATTTAATTTCCAAGCTTATGGTTGTTTTGGTTTGGTTTAGGCGTCCAAATTTATAAGGGGGGGGGTCATGAACGAAATTTTTGACTTATCAACACGAGATGAACGATAACTAAAGTTTACACGAAAAGATTTAAGGTTTTCGGGGTTCCGTTAGGTCAAAAACGCGAAAAATGCAAATTATACGCTAAAACGTAAAAATAAGTATCAAAAGTGATCGTAAACTACAAAACACTTAGAAAAGATAAAATAATGCATATAATATCTAGACTAATCATAATCCGAAGTCGAAACGCGTCCGATGATGTTTTTCAGATTTACGCGGGTTAACTTCCCGGTAAACCACCAGATTCAAACGTAATGTATAAAAGTCAAAAATAGTGATCGGAAAAGTTTAAAAATATTGACCTGAAATTTACGGGGTGTGACACCAAAACTAATAGTCAAATTGAGTTCCTCATTCTTATGATTTGGTTTACTGGTGCTATTGAAAATCATCGGTTTTTAACAAAAGATACCGTTGTCCGTTCCAAGTAGGTTATTTAACACTACTGTTATAAATAATTTTGGCCCCCCTCAACCTAAAATCCTGGCTCCGCCCCTGCATGCAATACAACCATGATATAAATGTAATTGATACAAAGATATGTTGAACCAACAATGCGGATTTCCTAATGATTAATTTGAACGAGGTTTGTAACCCGCGCTTCGCCGCGAAGCGCGAGTTTTTTAAAATTATGGTGGTTTTCATTGACGAATAGTGTGATGGGGTAGATATCTAAATGGCTGAACATGAACAGATTTCTAGATGTATACCAGAATTGCAATCAAACATAAAAATGTTTAAGAATAGAGCCATTTAAAAAATAGCCCATTTCTCTAGTGTACTTGGCAGCGTAGCACTTGGTTTTGACTTGTTTTACAATAGTACACTTTGTTCATTCTCATAATGCTTGTGCAATTACTAATTCCACTTTGTTATTTGTAGAGCGCATTCACATTCATAACAATATAAGCCACAACAGGTCGTCTTTTAACCAATTAACCACAACAATCAATCACCATTTATCTACCCCTTTAGAGTCTCAGATTTCCTACTTTGTACCTGCTCTCTTATGTGCTTCAGCATTGTTATCAGAGCATTTTTTGCATCTGCAACAGCAGCCGCATTTGCTCTCTTATCTACGGCAGCGGCACCTACAAAAATTAGGAGAAAATGTGGGTACACTAATCTATGAATACCCCAAAAAACACAGCAAAATCAGCAAAACATTTTTTTTGATAATCTCATATATGTTAGAGATAACAAATTGAGCGGGTGTTTAATTGCTTATCGAAGTAAGTCGGTACCAGCTTAAACGTTACCACTGTTTATAATTTGTAAGTTCACAAAATAAGAAGATAAACATCGAGTCTTTCTCAACTATTAGCACATGCTAACAACGGATTAGCAAGACTGTTTGAGCGTGCAAAGAGGTGAAAACTGGCCAAGACTGTTGTTGTCAGGAAAAACTAGGTTTGGTTCAGAAAGAGTAATTTTAACTCCTACACTCTTTCTCAAAAAAATTCAATAATATTAGTATAAAATTATAAAACTTAATGTTCACTCTATCAGCATGCACCTTTAGTGATAATTTAGTTCTTTGTAAGAACTTAAGAAATATAATCCACAAAAGAGATAATGGAACTTTAAAGTAAACACGCAAGTATCGAATAATCAAATTACCTTGAAAGCAAGCTCTCTTTGAAATCCTCCTGCGACCAGAAATTCATCATTGACTACTAGAGTATTAATCTGAATTTGGGGAAATCCTTCCAATAAACTCCCACCGTGTTTCTGCATTCAGAAACGAAGATGAGCACAACAGAATCTCAAATAAGATTTATAATTATGGATCATAAATTTAAATTAAATATCAGTAACGTTATGGTAACTTATGATCATACTAAAGTACCTCAGTATGTATCATGTCTCCACAGGAGTTAAGGGTCTCGTTTAAATTTTATGATAAAGATGACCAATGCATGATTGAGTAGTTTGACATCAGATACACGTCATGCTAAAGACCAAAAAAGTAGTTACAGTTACCAATTGGAAATTAATATCACGAATATAGGGAGAATACAAAGAAAAAGTTACCCATATACTTGCCACTGTTTCATGTTTCTGTTTATAAGTGGTGGAGGGATGGGTTTTGGTTTTAACTGTTTAGAAAAGAAATGAGCGGGTGGTTTTTGTGTCTTTTTCTTGATTTTTTTTCCCTGACCTCCTGCCGCCTTCTTTTCCTTCTTTCTTAAACGCTTCTCTCTTTCCAACACAAATTTATATTATTTCCATTATCATCAAAATGAGTTACATTTTAGCTGTTTAAAGAATATATATTTCGACCATTATTTACAGTGTAATTAGTAAAATCGAAAAAAAAACATTCTCGTGAAGGTTAAGCAACAATATTATACCTTATCGACACTATCAACCGATAAGGGAAATCTTTCCTACGAAATCTCCTGATTATCTTTCATATTCCTTGCTTGAGCAGAGGATATGTCCGTCAATCCTAAGCTTCAATATAGCTTCGCTGGTCTTGTTAAAGTCTATTTCTAATTATTCCAGCTCATGTAACCAAAATGAGAAACACAGATGAATGACTCGAAAAAAAAAGTTGTTTATTAAGGTAATAAAAAGATTAATAATGAATGTCATAACTCATATAGTAAAGCTTGTTGACTTATTCTTAATGTCTCTCTCGGACTTGGAAGCATTTCATCATCCATGCTTGTCGGACGTGAAAGTATTTCATCATCCAGGCTTGGCTTGGTTTTCAAATCCTTTGAGGGAACCTGCAGAAAGGTCATATGCTTGTTAGTCTGATGTGATCCATTTCCACCCATACTAAAAGTGACCCATTTGTAAAATCCATTCCGTCAATTTGACTCATCCCGAGGATCCGATCCACCCACCTCACAAAACATATAAACGGCAGGCTTTGGAACTTTTTGGCTCAGAGTTGCGATTGCAGGCCAGGATTAGAAAGTACCCGACCCGCCATGGCTGCAAACACGTAGTCGTGCTGCCTCGCCAAGACACGTGTAATAAACGCGTAAACGCTATACTATCTTCATCGCCTATGTTTACGTTCATCACAACCTCTTACCATTCAAAAAAGGTGTTAATAAGCACATGTAAGCAGCGAAAGAAAACTGTTTCAGTAAAGCAAGCGCTCAGAACCACGTTTATAGTGCTTAAGAATACCAATAGAGCACCCTTCAGTCCAGGTTGAACCTGTCCCAGCAACGAACACCTTCTTACTGCAAGTAGTATTACTTGCATAACATATATTACAGGACGGGAGAAAAGGGTGTGCGTCCCGCCATGGCTGCAAACACGACAACGTGCTGCCCCGCCAAGATACGGGCAGATTTCACCCAACACGACCCATACAATGCTATCACCATCATTCTAATCACATGGAAACTCATACAAAGCGCAATAAGCAACGCATATTTGCACAACATAAGCCAAATGTGGGTTGGCATCCTCCTTTTCCCATTTATCTATTTTCCTAAACACGTGCCACTAAAAACACGCAAACCACACACAACCATAACTTTCAAATCTACTCACCATAGCAAGCGTAAGGAAACGCAAGACAACATCAATAAAGCATCAAGAAAGGGCAACATATCTTTTGGCTTATTTTGCAGCTTATAAGCCTATCAACATCGTCGCACACCCATCACTATTGTCACACGCCATGGATAGCTGCAACGAAATGATCAGTGGCATCGAAGAAGCATAAGCACAAAGTATAAGCAAGCTTTAACCGTATATCTTAATTTTAAGCAGGAACAACAACAATGTCAACACCAATGTGGAAGGCTCAGATTATACATGCTAACAAAGCAAACACACTTTCTCTTCCACATTCTTATGCCTGCAAGGAATAAGAATTCTTAATTTAATCATCTTAAAAAAACTCAAATCAATCATCTTTCAATTTACCACCTAATTCACACAAAAAAATATCATAACTTATATAGTTCTACTTATGTTAATTTACCGTAAGAAACCCCCTAAAATATAATGATATGAATATCCCTCAATTAGGGTTTATAAACTTTCAAAGTAGATTAACTAACAACCTTGTACAGGTAATCCCAAGCTTAGTAAGATAGAATCTTCAAAAGCTCAGCACATGCAAAAGTTAAAAGAAAAATCTTGTACATTAATCCACGAATACCTAAAAATATTATACTAAATCAATAAAACTCAAAAAAATATAATCGAAATTAAACCCGCAGAGAGAGAGATCTCAATATCACAAATTTCTTCCAAAATTAAACAAAAGAAAACCACATGCCTGCAGTTACTTGGAACTATGGCGGCCGAAATCGTAACCAAATTAGCATCAATATTTTTGTAATAAGAACACATATTATTAAAGATTCTTAATAAAAAATCACTGCATATAAACTCTTCCATCGTTTTGAATCAGAGGATTTGGGGTATTTTTAGAGAAATGTTGTTGTGTGTATTTTTAGAGAGATGTTAGAGAGAGATATGGAAGGGTGGGAAGAACAGAGAGAGAGATTTATGAGACGATGGTGTAGGTGAGTTTCTTTAATATTAAAAACTGTAGGTAAATGGGTCGGGTTCCAGCGGGTTGAGAAATGAGTTGGGTTCCGGCGGGTTTCGGTCAACTTCAGACGGGTTCCAGCAGGATCGGGTCAGTCATTAAATGCAACCATTAAACATGTCTTGGGATTAAAGGTACAATTTGCAAGGTAATAATTATACTAATATTCATAAATTCCTAAACACGAATGAATTATGTTTTGTTGCGAACTCTTACAAATTTTTCTTAAGTACCTTCCTTTAACAATCAAACTGCATGTTACTTAGAAAATTTCTAAAGTTAACCCTCTAAAAATAGACAATAAGCAAGGTTACTCAACACCATGCAACTTTGATTATCTAATCTTTGGTAGTACAATTTAAGCTTTAACAAAGAAATAACATGTTCATATATTACTACAAGTTTTGGAAAGGTATAATATCAAGGGTCACAAATTTCAAGTTTTTAGGAGTCAAAAACCAAAGAAAATAGACAAAACAGGGAAACATGTGTGAAGGATTAGGTAAGAAACGCACAACATCCCTTATTTTCTTCTTTCAAAACTACTTAAATATGTGATGGATGGTCTCCGGTTAAACGCCAGGATTAATCCGATAACCGTCATTTAAACTCGTACAAACCTATGTCACATTAATTGCCACTTTCCAGAGAACCACAAGTTATGCTTCATGGAATAACCTGTTGGTGATTTTAGTGTCATCGACGGCCATTTAGGTAATGATGATTTACTAGAGATCAATGAGATTTCATATTCGGCTCGGACACGAGTTAGGAAAGTGTGAAATACACTAAGACTGATTTTACAGGTGTTACACCGTAACCTTTGTTGTTACGCCGTAAGCACAAGAAGAGTTGAGGTTACGCCGTAACCATTTTGGTTACGCCGTAAAGTCTTACATGGTAGTTAAAAGCAGTTTGGTTTTAACTAATTATAACTACCCATAACTAACCAAAAACCTGTCTATATATCTGATATAAACCAGATGGATTGCTCTCAGAACATAGAAAGAAAATATACTTACAATTCCTCTAATCTTCTTGATTTGTGATTCTCGTGCCTAGAACACAAATTGATATACTCCTTATATTATCCTGATAGAGATTTCGTATAACCCATGCATTGATAAGGGTCAAAATACTTTATACGGAAAGTGGAACATCATTACAAGATATAAGCGAGTTATCCAATTACTAACAAACATATAAAGTAATTGATTTGTGATAATCATGGCCGAATTTGAAATATGTGAAAGTGTTATTAAAATAGATGAAGAACAGATTGTTTGGAGCGAGTATAAAGGGTCTTGGTATTTTGTATGGTTATATACGGTTTTGGAATTCTGGAAATATGGTAATATGTGGAAGGTTGAATCCGCAGATGTGAATTTGAATTCAGGAAACCATAGGGGAATTTGACAGAAGAAGGTTTACAAAGTGTGTTATGAGATTAACCGATGCAAAAGGAATAATGAATCTGGTTCAATCATACTTGGTACACAATTCCTACTCTTACTTTGTTTAAGATCTTGATATGCAGGTTATAATTGCATGATAATAGGTTTTTTATGAATTTTAAATTGTATTAATCTTAAGTAGTATGTTTAATAGAATTAATCCATCTAATTGAAACCCATGTGTTCATGGATTAGATATTATAATTAAACATTTGAAGATTTCATATCAGAATTATGGTTACGCCGTAACCATGTAGCTGTCAGTTTTGAAATTTAAGTGGTAACTTGTATGTCAAAACTATCATCTGATTTGATGGTGTTGCTACTAACGTTCTTTATCAAGAGGTTTAATTAATCACTCTGATGGCGATTATTTATTTCAAATAATCATATACTTGTGGTTCGAGTTTGATAACTATTTGATTAGTTACGTGTGAATCCAATTGTAATGGTAATGGTATATAACCATGGGCAACAATTTCGTGTTGTGGTAATATTGGAGGCGATGTTCTTTGAACATAACAAAACTAATGTGGATGATAATTTCACATGATACAAGTGCTAACACAAAGATTTTAGTTACGCATTTGTGTGAATGAATGATCACTATGTTGATCGGCAAATTTGTAAAATTTGATAACTAAAGTTAAATCCTTTGTGTTATCTATAAGTTTAGAATGACTAATTATTTCTTGTGAATGTGTAAATTTATTTGCAATTTAATTGTTTGATTATTTGCATGATAAATAAGTGTATATAAATCTGTGTTATTTATCCGTGTTAACCTTTAATATCAAAGTGACTTTGTTTTACTTAAGTGAGTGAATTGGTTGAAATTCATGGACATACTTGTTAGATTCTAAAACTACAGGAAATCACACAACGTGATTTGAATAAAGGCATGTTTTAATATTTGTCTTTGTTTTCCTCATGATTTATCGATGGTATAAGTAAGACATGTTGTCTTGATTGGTGGGTTTTGGAAAATGAAATGTCCATGAAACAAGGATGAGTTTTCATACTCAGAATGAGTTTACGTCGTAACCTTTCTAGTTACGTTGTAACCTCATTGAAGGACAAATAAGTAGTTTTATATATTTGTATTTCTTTGAAATAAGAGAATCGAAGGTCTAAGTCTTTTGTCTAATGGGTTCAAGGTTAATGAATCATAAAGTGACAAAAGGAATATAATATTTTATATTTAGATGGAAATGGTTAATTCCATGTTATCTTACTCGGGTTTGAGTAAGGGGTTCTGGGGAGAAGCTATGTTAACAGCTTGCTATGTAATAAATAGGGTTCCGAATAAAGGAACAAGACTAACCCATATGAACTTTGGTATAAGAAACGACCCAACTTGTCATTCTGCGAGTTTCAGGTTGTAGGGCCGTTGATAGGCTACGTGATCCGAAAAGAAAAACTTTAGGTGAAAAATGTATTGACTGCATCTTTGTTGGTATGCTGAGCATTCCAAGGCATATTGGTTTATGTTATCAAACCTAATGACTCTGTTTCTATTAACTAAATTATAGAATCTAGAGATACAATATTTGATGAGAATCGTTTCTCTTCAATACCTAGACCAAAGGTTGTTGTACCAAATTTGGAAGAATCTCAAAGGGATGATCATTTTGATAATATACCAAGTGATATTCCTGAACCTCAAAAGGTAAAAGAGTTCAGAAAGCTAAATCATTTGGTTCTAATTTTCAGCTATATCTAGTTGAGGGATCGAGAGATCAAGTTGGATTTCAATACTCATATTACTATAGTATTGAGGAATATCCTATAACCTATAATAAAGCTATGCAATCTCGTGATATTGCTTTCTAGAAAGAAGCAATACATGATGAGATTGGTTCCATTATGGGAAATGATATGTGGGCTTTGTCTGATTTACCTCCTGGTTGCAAACTTTTAGGTTGCAAATGAATCTTCAAAAGGAAGATGAAAGACGATGGAATAATTGACAAGTTTAAAGCTCGATTGGTAATCCAAGGCTTTAGAGGAAAGGAAGGAATCGATTATTTCGATACATATGCACTAATTGCTCGTATCACTACTATTAGATTGTTGTTGGCTTTATCAGTTATTCACAATCTAGTGATCCATCAAATGGATGTCAAAACAACATTCTTAAATGGTGATCTGGTGAAGAAGTGTATATGAAGCAACCGGAAGGATTTGTTATGCTAGGTAATGAGCATAAGGTATGTAAGTTAGTTAACTCATTTGTATGGGCTGAAACAAGCACCTAAGAAGTGGTATCAAAAGTTTGATGAGGTTGTGTTGTCAAGTGTTTTTCTTTTAAAACAATCTGAAAAGTGTGTATATAGCAAATTTGATAACTCCGGTAAAGGTGCTATAATTTGCTTATATGTTGATGACATGTTGATTTTCAGAACTGACCAAAATCAAGTTGATAAAACTAAGAAGTTTTGGTTGTTTACGCATTAACCTATACGTACGGTTTACGCCGTAAACTAATTGGGTGAACTTCTGTTTCGACGTAAACTTTTAGTTATGTCGTAATAGTGGAAAAGGTTTTTAGGAGATTACGCCATAACGCCTGTTGGTTACGCCGTAAACCTATGTTAGTTAGTTTGGTAATTTAGTTTTGACTAACTTTAACCGCCCAACGATCGTATAAATTGTCATCAAATTTCTCAATGGAAATAAAGGGGATCGTCATTACACAATCACCATATATTAAGAAAATACTCAAGAAGTTTAATCGTGAAGATTGTTCTCCGGTGAGTACTCCCATGGATCCGGTAGAAAACTTTAAGCCAAATACAAGGAAACTTGTGGATCAGCTTGAATACTCAAGAGTTATTGGCTGCTTGATGTATGTTATGACAAGTACTAGACTGGATATTGCTTATGTTGTTGGTAGATTGAGTAGGTTTACTAGTAATCCTAATAGACGGAATTGGAAAGCAATAACAAGGGTGTTTAAGTACTTGAGAGGTACTAAGGATTATGGTTTATCATATGTTGGATATCCTTCGGTGTTAGAAGGTTATACAGCTGGATAAATCATGTTGAAGATTTATCTTCTACGAGTGGATGGGTGTTCCTGCTTGGGGGAGGTGCCATTTGTTGGGCTTTCAAGAAGCAAACATGCATCACTGGTCCAAACATGGAATCTGAGTTTATGACATTGACTGCGCAGAATGGCTAAGAAACTTGATATATGAGATTCCAATATGGTCGAAACCAATAGTACCATTATCTATTCGATGTGATAGTGTTCCCATGATGGCTAAAGCATATAGTCAGGTATTTAATGGGAAGTCTAGACACTTAGGTGTTAGACATAGTATGATTAGGATGTTAATCATGAAAAGGTGATCTCTATTGAGATTGTAAAGTTGCAACGTAATTTAGCTAACTGCTTTATGAAGGGTTAAGCTAGGGACTTAGTGATTAAGTCAATGTTTAGGGATGAGATTAAAAGTCCATATAAATATACTATCTATTAGATACCCAATTTCATTCTAATACAACGTTAGATACTGAATTCAATGTGGAAAGCTCATAGCTAAAGATTGTAACACATGTATTTATCCCGAGGTTGTGTTCAGACCTGCAAGTGATGTTCGGTTGAAGTTTATCTTCTTAATGGTTCTTTTGAAAAAGTGCTAGCAGGGCATGACTAAAAGGGACCACCTATGTGAACATGAAGTTTTGCCGCTTCAAGAAGCTTGGACTTGGCTTCTTATATGTTTATTAATGGATTAGGACACATGGCTTATAAAGTGTCAAGTAAACGAACTTTAGAGTGTTGTAGAAATGAATATGTATAGTATCTTCAGGTATTCAAATGGATTGACGGGTTCAATCGTTACGACACCCCGATTTTTAAATATTTGGAATGTGTATTATATTAAGGTGAAAATTCAATTGCAAGACATTTTCATTTATGCATTTGTTTGTTTCATTATGTTTGTTATAACATAATGGCATATATCATTATATATGTTTTAGTAAATTAAAGATTACACTAAAATGGGGGGGATTTGTTGGTGATTTTAATGTCATCAATCGACAACCATTTAGGTAATGATGATTTACTAGAGATCAATGAGATTTCATATTCGGCTCAGACACGAGTTAGGGAAGTGTGGAGTGCACACTCGTTGAGTTAATATGAAATACACTAAGACTGGTTTTACAGGTGTTACGCCGTAACCTTTGTTGTTACGCCGTAAGCACATGAAGAGTTGAGGTTACGCCGTAACCATTTTGGTTACGCCGTAAAGTCTTACATGGTGGTTAAAATCAGTTTGGTTTTAACTAATTATAACTACCCATAACCAACCAAAAACCTATCTATATATTTGATACAAATCAGATGGATTGCTCTCAGAACTTAGAACGAAAATACACTTACAATTCCTCTAATCTTCTTGATTTGTGATTCTCGTGCCTAGAACACAAATTGATATACTCCTTATATTATCCCGATAGAGATTTCGTGTAACTCAGGCATTGATAAGGGTCGAAATACTTTATATAGAAAGTGGAACATCATTACACGTTATAAGCGAATTATCCAATTACTAACAAACGTATAAAGTAATTGATTTGTGATAATCATGGCCGAATTTGAAATCTGTGAAAGTGTTATTAAAAGAGATGAAGAACAGATTATTTGGAGCGAGTATAAAGGGTCTTGGTATTTTGTATGGTTATATATGGTTTTGGAATTCTGGAAATATGGTAATATGTGGAAGGTTGAATCCGCAGATGTGACTTTGAATTCAGGAAACCATAGGGGAATTTGACAGAAGAAGGTTTACAAAGTGTGTTATGAGATTAACCGATGCAAAAGGCATAATGAATCTGGTTCAATCATACTTGGCACACAATTTCCTACTCTTACTTTTTTTAAGATCTTGATATGCAGGTTATAATTGCATGATAATAGGTTTTTTATGAATTTTAAATTTGGAACATCATGGGTATGTGAATATTTCAAATTTTATTGATCTTAAATAGTATGTTTAATAGAATTAATCCATCTAATTGAAACCCCTGTGTTCATGGATTAGATATTCTAATTAAACACTTGAAGATTTCATATCAGAATTGTGGTTACGCCGTAACCATGTAGCTGTCAGTTTTGAAATTTTAAGTGGTAACTTGTATGTCAAAACTATTTTCTGATTTGATGGTGTTGCTACTAACGTTCTTTATCAAGAGGTTTAATTAATCACTCTGATGGCGACTATTTATTTCAAATAATCATATACTTGTGGTTCGAGTTTAATAACTATTTGATTAGTTACGTGTGAATCCAATTATAATGGTAATGGTATATAACCATGGGCAACAATTTCGTGTTGTGGTAATATTGGAGGCGATGTTCTTTGAACATAACAAAACTAATGTAGATGATAATTTCACATGATACAAGTGCTAACACAAAGATTTTAGTTATGTATTTGTGTGAATGAATGATCACTGTGTTCATCGGCAAATTTGTAAAATTTGATAACTAAAGTTAAATCCTTTGTGTTATCTATAAGTTCAGAATGACTAATTAGTTCTTGTGAATGTGTAAATTTATTTGCAATTTAATTGTTTGATTATTTGCATGATAAATAAGTGTATATAAATCTGTGTTATTTATCCGTGCTAACCTCTAATATCAAAGTGACTTTGTTTTACTTAAGTGAGTGAATTGGTTGAAATTCATGGTCGTACTTGTTAGATGCTAAAACTACAGGAAATCACATAACGTGATTTGAATAAAGGCATGTTTCAATATTTGTCTTTGTTTTCCTCATGATTTACCGATGGTATAAGTAAGACATGTTGTCTTGATCGGTGGGTTTTGGAAAATGAAATGTCCATGAAACAAGGATGAGTTTTCATACTCAGAATGAGTTTACGCCGTAACCTTTCTAGTTACGTCGTAACCTCATTGAAGGACAAATAAGTAGTTTTATATATTTGTATTTCTTTGAAATAAGAGAATCTAAGGTCTAGGCTTTTGTCTAATGGGTTCAAGGTTACTAAATCATAAAGTGACAAAAGGAATGTAATATTTTATATTTAGATGGAAATGGTTAATTCCATGTTATCTTACTCGGGTTTGAGTAAGGGGTTCTGGGAAGAAGCTACGTTAACAGCTTGCTATGTAATAAATAGGGTTCTGAATAAAGGAACAAGACTACCCTATATAAGCTTTGGTATAAGAAACGACCTAACTTGTCATTTTTGCGAGTTTGAGGTTGTTGGGCCGTACTAAGGCTTCCTGATCCGAAAAGGAAAACTTTGAGTGAAAAGGGTATTGATTGCATTTTTGTTGGATATGCTGAGCATTCCAATGCATATAGATTTTATGTTATTGAAACTAATGAATCTGTTTCTATTAACTCAATTATAGAATTAAGAGATGCAATATTTGATGAGAATCGTTTCTCTTCAATACCTAGACCAAAGGACATTATACCAAATGTGCAAGAACCTCAGATGGATGATCATATTGATGATGTACCAAGTGAGATTTCTGAACCTCGAAAAGGTAAAAGAGTTCGGAAAGCTAAATCATATGGTTCTGATCTTCAGCTATATTTAGTTGAGGGATCAAGAGATCAAGTAGGATTACAATACTCATATTGTTATAGTATTGAGGAAGATCCTGGAACCTATAATGAAGCTATGTAATCTCAGGATGTTGCTTTCTGGAAAGGAGCAATAGATGATGAGATTGGTTCTGCTAAGGAAAATAATATATGGGTTTTGTCGGTACCCTATAATATCATTTCACTTCCATACAAATAGGTATGAATCAATGATAAGAAACCATAAGAAAAGAGATAGAAGAATGAAAGAATTTTAGAGAGAGAAACTAGAGAGAGAAAGTAGAAAGAAAATGAGATGGTTGATTACCTTGCACACAAAATACAAAATGAGACCAACACCCTCTCCATGGGATGGAAAGGGGTATTTATAGTTTCTTACTAACCTAGGGTGACGCCTATGTGTAGTATTGTTGGGCCGGTTCGGGTTTTGGGCTTTAGCCCGCAACTTATACAATATTAGTTTAAATCACAATTCCGACTCTCTTTCTAGCCAATTACAACGACTAATAAATAAAGACCGAGTTTCCTTGTTCGACTTAATATTTTGAGGCTAACAATCTCCCCCGAAGCGAGGTCTTTGAATCTTACTTCCTTGGACTTATTGAGATTGCTTTGTCGTTTAGTTCTTGAGTCTTTGTTTTGGTCTTTATCTTGTTGTAGGCTTGTTCCTTCATGCTTTGTGATATTTGATCTTGAGCCTTTGTCATTGTCTTTCGACTTTGTCTTTTGTTCCAAGATCTTTAAATCTTTATCCTTCCGTCTTGATCGTCTTTGCCATCTTGCGATCTTGTGTCTTGACCAACATGCTCATACTTTGCATCATCTTGAAAGCTTTCTAATAATCTCCCCCGAAGCTTGATTTCTGAGGAGTTATCGTTAATATCAGAGTTTGCGGAAGTCTTTGTCTTTAATTCTTGAGCTTTCATGATTCTTGAATCTTGATGCTTATAG